>PVKA01003128.1:0-97112 GCA_004027165.1 Ctenomys sociabilis | reverse complement strand
TACAGACAGCATTCTTATTGTTTCTTCAAATCACAGTATCTTAGCTGGATCCCTCCCTCTCTGGCCATTTCTGTCAAAGGCTTCTAGGTCCCTTTTCCTTGCCTTCCCTGCTACTCTGGAGTATGTCTTAGACTCATCACATTGCTCAATTTGTGATGGCCACATACCTACCTATCACTTAACTTTAATTTATACTGTCAGCCAAAATTTTTCTTAGAATCCACTTCCATACATTCAACTACTAAATGCTAACCTTCATCTGGACTATCAGTTTTAATATACCTAAAAATGATCTACATTCCACACTTACAAATCAATTTAATTGTATAAGATAGTGAAGAGAAAACAGCAGTGGCCACTGTAACAAGATTCAGGCCTTCCTCCTTAACCTTGATTTGTTTCATTAAGCTGAGAAAGAATTTAGTCCACCAGAAAAAGGACTTTCAAAAAATAGTTTTTTAATGTTTAGCTTTTTCTCTAATTCTTTCCACCCAGAAAGTAAACTTAAGAATCCTCAAAAGGAAGTAAAAAGCAAGAGATACTAAGTACTTCCATTACGTTAGAGGTCACTGGATGCAGCCTGTGATGCTGACTTAGGTGCCGCCTCTGCACAAACTTGTGTCTCCCCACCACCCCGCTCTGCACTACCTATCAGCTCTCTTCCCTGCCAAGACGCTGAAGAGTTGTGTACCTTACACAGTTTAACTTACTTACACAAACCGTGTAAGTCCCACAATCTATTAGACATATTACAAAAATAAAAAGGAGACAGAATTGATTTTATACATTCTTTAATCCACTTCTACAGGTAAACATTTATAGAAGAGATTTTACTTTTTCTTCATACTAAAGCTGTGATATCCCCAAAAGATTATGCATGTTACATCTCAATCCAGCCATATTTCAGGCACTCAACACTCCTATGTTTAGTAGCCCCTGTATTAAGCAGTGTAAATACAATGAATGTAGGTAACTGCATGCTAAAATTTAAGACAGGGGTTTAAAGAGGATTAGATAAAGGGTTAGACATTACTACCACAATTCAATGCTAATTTAAACAGGGTAACTAAGAACTATAAAGAACAGAATAAGTTCTGTTCAATAAATGTGATGCTAATACATCCATTCTTTTACAAGTCTGAACTATTTTACAAAGTCACTTTAAGGTAACAGCTAAGGATCTAAAATACAATGCATACATATATTTTATATTCTCCATTCAAAAGCTCAAAAATGACCATATTTAAAGGTTAACATCTAAAAATATTTACTTGTTTCTAGTCCTTGGAATAGTACTTCACATAGCAGTAAAAATTCACAGATTGAAAGGTTACAGGATGGAACACAACATTCCCTGAGACCCAGGAAAGAGAAGGGGTAGGTATTCCATTTGCAGACAAAGTGGATGTCAAGCCAACCCTAATAGAAAAATCAAATCCATATGATAAGAAATAAAAAGGGGGAAATCCACAACAGATCCTGCAGAAATCCAGAAGATCAGTACTTATTTCAAGAATATATACTCTAATAAGATAGAAAACACAGAATAGACAGATTCCTACATACATATGAACTACCAAAGCTAAATCAAGGCATAAAAATTCCAAATAACCCAATATCAGCCAATGAAATTAAAGATGTAATTAAAAATCTACCAACAAAGAAAAGCCTAGGCCTGATGTATTTACAGCTGAATTTTATAAGAAATTTAGAGAAGACCTACCACTTCTCAAATCCTTGAATGAAATGGGAAGGAGGACAATACTTTCAAATTCATTCCTAGAAGCAAACATTACTCTGATACCAAAACCAGAAAGGATCCAATCAAAAAAAGAGAATTATAGGCCAATTTCCCTAATGAACATAGACACAGAAATCCTTGTAAGATACTGGCAAACAGAGAATGTAGCAAATCATCAAGATTATACACCATAACCAAATGGGATTCACCCCAGGGAAGCAGGGATGGTTCAACAACCAAAGAAACGACTAACAGAGTGAAGAGACAATCCAGAGTAAGGAAAAATTTTTGCCAGCTGTCCCTCAGGTAAAGTACTACTACCTAGGATACATACAGAACTCAAAAAAAAAAAAAAAATCAGAAATCTCAAACTTAAAAGATCCACAAATGGGCAGCTGAGATGAATACACACTTCTCAGATAAAGAACAAACAAATATATAAAAAATGTTCAAAATCACACCACTGGTCATTTAAGAGATACAAACTGAAACAATGCTGAGATTCCATCTCACTGCAGAACAAATGGCTATTATCAAGAAACCAATCAATAACAAAAGCTAGAGATGCTGTGGGGAAATAAGAACCCTTCTCCACTGCTGAAGTGTAGAATGGTGCAACCACTGTGGAAATCAGTGTGGCGATTCCTCAAAAAACTAAAATTAGAGGTTCCATTTTATATTCCCCTTCTTGGTACCTTCCTGAAAGAATTAAAAGTACCATACCACAGTGACATATGCAGGCTCCTGCTGATAGTAAGCAGTCTGTAGTAGCTAAACCTTGAAAACAGCCCTAATATCCATCAACCTATGATTGGATAAAGAAGAAATGGGGTTTTTAATACAATTGAGTACTGTCACTTTGCCATTAAGAAGGATAAGCTTGAGAGATGCATGTACCTTGAGACCAGACTCTTTTAAGTAAAATAAATTGGACACACACATGAAAAAAATAAAATATTGGGAAGAAGGTTAAGGATTTTACATGTGACCATCATGTAAAGAAAAGACACTATAGTCCTCTTATGTGGCCAGATGGCATAGTCAAGAAGCTGCATAAAACTGAATGTGATAAATACAGAAAAAAATCTAGGAAAGACATAGCAAAATGCTGAGCTGCTTGCTGAATCACTCTAAGATAGTGAAAGGAATATGCTATATTACAAACAAGAGCAAAATTGATCATAGGTTTATAATAAACAATATTCATGCATTTCAAGCTTTTTACTTGAAAGAAACTGCATATCATATATTAATGTGGCCACAAAGAAAAGTGTAGAGTCAATGCACAAACAACAGTCCAAGCAGAGACAACTCAAAAAAGCACCAGGGCCCTGCCTTCCTTACACAAGGCTTGGGAGACTAAGAGAACAAAGTCCAGCTGTTTCATTATGTATTTTAGCACTCACATTGAAAACTCTGGGGCTGCAGAGATGGCCCAGTGGAATAAGCACTTCCCTTGTAAGCGCAAGGTCCTGAGTCAATCCCCTGTTCCACCAAAAAAAAAAAAAAAAGATGGAATCTCTGTAGTGCAAAGTAAGTTATGTAACTCTCAGACAATGGGACAAGAAATCCTCTAGGGTGCTTTCTTTTATTGCACCCAAATAATGTTACCAATTGGCTATGTAACCTGTTTTCTATCACAGATTAGAGTCTTGCTTGGCTCTGAAGCTCTGGCTATCATAACAGGTAAGACAGTATGGTGACCTGCTCCGTAAGACGGTATGGTGACCTGCTCCGTCAGAGCATTTAACATTTTCATTATTATCCAAAAGGGTTTCTTAATCTTCTTAAAATGTAAGGCTGGTGAGATAGCTCAACAGTCTAAAGTCCCTGGTTAGGCAAGCTTAGGCAGGCATAGGGACCCCGGTTTGGTTTGATCCCCAGTATTGCATGCAGTGCCAGCCCCACCCCCAGGGCACACACACACAAAACTTACTTGTGAAAACAAAAATGACAAGTTTTATATACTTAGCACTCTCTATTCCTAATAATGTTTGGTTTTGCTTTCTCCTTAATCCTGTTTTCGAATCATTCATCAGATTATTTCCAGGCTGCTCAGTGATTTTCCAAGTAACTTTTAAACTCCTCCTTTCTTCCCTCCTTTTTTTCCTCTTTACACCCACCACCCCCACTCCACACACAAACACAAAATAGGAAAATTACTAAAGGAAATTCAAGTTTATGCCTTAGTTTTTACATCAAATAGATGGCAAAAAAGCAGGAAAGAATTTTTCTAAAATTGGCAAACAATGCATAATCACCTGAAAGGGAAAAATAAGTCTGTAAAAGCTATAAATTGTCCCCTGCATTTTCTTTATGTATTTAAATTGAAAAAATGCACTTAACTCTCATTGAATAACTGAGAAAAATTGTCTTTATCCATTATATTTGATTTTTTAACATAGCATGAGTGACAAACCAAAAAAATGAGCAAGCAAACCATACTAATAGAAATTCCAACAGGGCAGAGCCAAAGACTGGCTTCTGTGATGGAGTTTATTAGTTACACATTTGAAAGTACATCCAAATTCCAACACAGAGAAACCCTCTCCTTTTATAACACTCAAGGACAATTTTTTTTTCAGCTAAAACAGGTAGGAAGAACTGGGCAATATTACATCATCATCAATGATTCAATAACAATAAAAAAGAATACATATCTATATATAGATATACAGATATAGACATAGATATATCCTAGACAACATTATTTTGGATTGTGGGTTGCAGACATGTGCAAGTCCTAACTGCCAGTATTTTACAAGGTGACCTCAAGGAGTAAGGTTACTGAATATATAATTGAGGCAATATTCAAATAGGGTCAACCTCTAATTCAGTATGACTGATTTTCTTAAAGTCATGTGAAGACACAGGGATATACCATATAAACATGCAAGTAGAGCTCAAACAGAAGTTCCACTTCCAAGGAACACCAAGGACTGCTGTTCTTCATCTTGAGACAGGAAAGAGGCATGGAACCGATGTGCCCCAAAATCCCTCTTGGTTGGTAGAAACCCACCTGATACTTTCATTTTAGATTTCAAGCCTCTAAAACTGTAAGCAAACAAATCTATGTTGTTTTAAGTCATTCTGTTTGTGGTACCCTGTTACAGCAGCCCTAGAAAATCACCACACCTACTACCAAGAAAAACTTTCAAATTTTAATAACAGCCATTCATAACTGCCAAGACTTGGAAATAATAAAAATGTCCATTAGTAGTTGAATGGTCAAACTGCGATACAGCCCCTACAAAGGATAGGATAGCATAATTCAAAGGTTATTATAACTCAATAAGAAGATACAGGCAATTACACCATGAAAAGACACAGAGGAACCTTAAAAGCATGGTCATGCATTACTTAAAATCAGAGATGTGTTCTGATATATGCATTCTGAGGGAATATCCTCCCTGTGCAAACATCATAGGGTTCACTAACATGATCCTACATGGGGTACCTAAGACACACGAGGCCTATACTGTGCATACACTTCTCTCGGCTACAAGCCTATGCAACACATTAGTGCATTAAATCCTCTAGACAACTTTAAGACCAGTTTAAGCATCTGCATATCCAAAAACATGAAAAGTACAGTGAAATACGATGTAACAGCTATTTTAAGTGCTATGTCTCTGCACTTCCAATGATGGTGCATGCAGATCCAGAAGTTGCTTTGTGTGAATGAATGTGGAGGCTGGGAAGTTACTGTGAACTACTACTCTATGAGGCACACTACTGTAGGGATAGAAGAATCTGAAAAAGCTGCTGAGTGAGTGGCTCCAACTACCTTCTGGAAAAAGCTAAGGTATGGAGTCCGGAAAAGATTACTGATTGTCAAGAATAAAGGGGAGCGAGCCAAAAAACATTTTAGGGCACCAAAATTATTATGAATAATCAATAACAGTAAATAACAGTCATACTTTTGTAAAACCCACAGAACATACAGCACAAAGCTGATTCCCTAGCCTAAAATTATAGTTAATATAGTTAATACTGCATCAATATTGATTTATCAATTGTAATAGATGTGCTACAAGATATAGTAGGGGGTACTGAGAGGCAGGGGCAGCGAGCAAAGAAATCACTCTGTTGTTTTAAGTTTTTCTGTAAGCTAAAACCTTCAAAAATAAAACCTACTTTAAAAAGCACAAACTGTCCTTAAAACACACAGGTAATACATTAAGTATCTAATAGTTCCTGGCACAAAGAATATTATAAAATAAATGTCAGTTCCTTCCACTTTCAGTAAAAGCCAAAACAAAAATTCTCTTAGAGGTAATATTATTTATATCTTCTGCTTCCCTAACCCTATGTCCAACTCATTTCCATCCATGTCTCCTCCATTTTCTCCCTTCTCATCCCTAAGACAGCCCTACTTCTCTGTCCTCACTGCTTAAAGTACTCACCCCACACCTTCTGATGTATTTCAATGGACTTCAAATTTCTGAATTTCAAACCAATAAAATGCAATAGCTAAATCTTGGCAACAACCCAAATGTCCTTCACCTGAGGAATGGATAAAAAAGGTAGGTTTTTTTTAATATAATGGAGTATTACTCAGCTATGAAGAAATAAGCTTGAGGCTTTTATAGGTAAATGGATGCAACTAGAGGCTATACTCATAAGTGAAATAAATCAAAGCTGCATATGTAAACACCATATTGTTTCCCTATATAAGAACCTGAAAGAATAAATAAAATCTGCAAAGTACAATAGATACAGTAAAACAGAAAAAAACTGACATAAGGGGTTGGCCAGATAGCTCAGGGACTAAAGTGCTTGCTGAGGTAGAGCACAGGGGTTGGGGTTTGATCCCGGGCATGCTGTGCCAGCCCCATTTCCCCAGGGCACAATGAGACAGGGATTGAGACTGGGCGTGGTGGCACATGCCTGTAATTCCCAGCACTTGGGAGGCTGAAAACAGGAGGATCACTACAAATCTGATCTATGTAGTGAGACCTTGTAGATCCTGTACTTAAAAAAAAAAAACACTGAACATAAGGAATAAACAATGCAGATGAGAGAAAGAAGGAAAAAAGGGAGGAAAAACATGAAAGTATGTACACAGGATAACAGATGATTGTACTACTAATTTCTATTAGTTTTCAAAGGTTACAGTTAACGTTTAAAATTTTTTCTTTGACCAACTCTATATGCTAATAGCTATATGAGCAACTTCATTGAGGACAGCAATGTACAATATAACAACCATAGCTGAATACCTTTCATCTTGTTCTTTTAAATGTGTATCATCTCTAATGCTTCAACTATTATTTTTATACTCTTTAAAATTTTGAAAAGAAAATAAAAAGAATGAGTCATTACATAGGACTGCAGATTTTTTATTAACTAGAATTGTAAAATACTAATAATCACCTACTAAAATAATTTCATAAGAGATTTTATAACCAACATGTTGAAAAGATACCATCTTCTCTTAAGCCACAGTCTTTTCTATTGAAGGACGGTTCATAGCAAATTACCTCCCAAAGCAAATAAAACAGACCAACAGGTACAACACTACTCTGATCACTTTTCGTGCTCCCCACCATCATCTCACAGAGGTTAAGCAAACTCTTCAAGGCCTGGTTATGCTACGATTGTAACAAGAGGCCACGTGTGGTGAGCCACCCCCAAAATCCTAGCCACTTAAAAGGATAAGGCAGGAGAAGTACAAATGTGAGGCCAGGGTGAGCAGTTTAGAATGAAAATCAAAAATGGCTAGAACATAGCTCAGTAGAAGGGTGCGCCCACGCCCAAGGCCCTGTACCAGCACCTCCTACCCTCCCAAATAAACTGTGCCTATGATCTGTGATCACAACCAACATAACCTTCATGCAGTCACACAGAAGCAACAAGATGTCCAGACCAGAGGTAAAGGTGCGAGAGGACAGGGGAAGCCACAAGAAAGTAAGGAGTGGAAAGGAACAAGTGATAAAGGCAACCCTTAGCACTATCCCATTTACATGAGAAGGGAGGTACAGCAAAGAACACAGAGAGAGAGAGCTGAGCAAGCCGCTGCCAAGTCTGAAACCTAGAATACAGAATAATCTTGTCTCCTTACCCTACAACACATAGGCACCTCCACAACATTTCCTTTCCTGTCTGTTATGCCTTTGCCCCACTACATGCCCTTGGTCAAATTTTACTTGGAATTGTGCCAACGGCCTCCAATCCACTCTCCCATACTTCCATTCTTCTTGTCCCTAACCAGTATCACCCACTTATACACCTATAGCAGCTTCTACCCCAAACCAATGGGAACTTACATTGTTCTGCCCTCAGTGCTTGGCCTGCCTTTAATGGCTTTTCGGGTTCAGACTCCATGATTATTTATAGTTTGCAAACTTCAGCCACTAGAAACTTGAGAATTAACTTGTCATGTTTTAGCCATGTTACAGAATATGCAACAAGTACAAGTGGAACACTGAATTCTACCATCCTAAAATAAAATATGTTATTCCACCTAAGGGTCCTATATAATTTTAACAGAAAAAATTAAAATACAATTTCATGACAAAAAAATAGAATAAGAATAGTTAATACTTTGCTCATTGTTATCTTTACTCAGAGGACAAATTATGGACATAAAAATTCTCTGATCAATATTAGCACATTCTTCTTCAATGAACCAAGAAACACTAACAGTATAAGTAATCTGCATTTTTCCCTTTTCCTTTCTTTCCTTTCCCCTTTCTCCAATCTTAGTTCATTTTTTCTTTTAAATAATTTCTTCCTATTTCACAATATGTGCTGCACATTTTAGACTTACTCTTTCATTTTCTCATATGAAGGAGACAATACAATGTTTACACATGTAAGTCAGATTTCACTTATGAATATGGTCTCAAGATACATCCAATTACCTATAAAACTCCTGAGTTTAACCTTCTTTATGAATCAGTAATACCATATTACATTGATTTAACTCATTCTGAAGATGAGATGTGCATGTTTTCAGATCATGTTACTATCACATTAACAGACATACTCTAGGTAAGAAATAATACAATTATATTTATCTTTTAGGTCACAAAAAATACGCAGAATACAAATTTTTAAGAAGATAACCATAATTTGTCTCATTTAAGACTATAAACTTTTCAAGACAAGGCAGTTAAGAAATCCAAAATCCTTACCTTATGTATGTATATATATATATAAAAGATTATAAATACCATCTTAATATCTAATTTCCAATGATAGACAAACATCTTACAGTCACCATTATTTGAAGAACACATTTTAGTTAAGACCCAAGCTATAGCTGACAAGAACGTAAAGCTTTACATGTGAACTTTAAAGTCCCGTATTCCAACAGTTTTGTTCTGCAGGGAGAAACTAAACCAAACACAAATTCCTTAGGCTCATAAATTAATTCTAGTTGATAGAAAATGTCAAAAGTACATTCTATACCAATTTTTAAAATTATGAATATATTTTGAAATATTTACCTTATCAGAAAGTATTCATTTTAAGTTTTAAAACTAAAACTAAAAAACAAAAACACTGCCAAGTGAAGACCCAATGAAGCAAAGAAAAATCACTATAATTTTATCACTGAGAAAAGAATTACAAAGCACAGATTTGTGCTCAATTTTTCCAAAATACATGTACCAGTTTATCTCTGTAAAAGACATATTTCCATGATTAAAAAGATAAAAAATACAAACGGAATTTCACTTAAGTGAAAGTTCAAGATATTTAAACTAGTTTAAATCATCCCCAGATTTTCCATTCTGCTTTATTGATGTGAAAAGAAAGCATGTGTGAATATATTGTTTGAACATGAAATCTCTGATAGAAAAATTTTTCACATTTAGCTGCTAAGTTAAATACTGCCATTGGACAGTATTTGTAGTGTTAAAAAATATATATGCAATTTTAATATTCTTAACAAAAGGAGATTCATTCTTCGAATGCACTTGTATATAAAAACTGTTAACTAACAAAGCTTATAAAATGCTGACATTCAGGACAAGTATAAACAACAAGCGACAAAACTGCATGGAGCACATAAAGCCTCAAGGTTAACCAAATTCAAATCATCTGTTGGGATGAATGATTTTCCAACTACTGTGCCATTCTGCTCATTCTACACATAAAGCCACACCATAGCCCACTAAAATGTGATACAAAGCTGTCTACAGTTACTTTCACTGATAAGTAAGGAAAGCACTACTACTGTATGGTTATTAAAGGTATGCAGACTAAATGCTCTTGATTTAAATGAAACAGGATTCCTCGGAAAACTGAATGATGATCTCTGTAATTGGATCAAGAAATACATACAATGAGTACCTTATAGTACCAGAATGTAAAGACATGCTTAAAAAAAAAAAATCCATGACAACAATTACAGTATGTCAATGGGATCCAGGTTTGGAGTTGGAACAGTTTATGGAATGAAGTTCTTTTACATTATAACAACAATTTTTTTTTAAATCACATAAATGTCTACTAGTCTATAATGAAATAAACAACTGAATTCATTAATATAGGAGGACAAAGAACAAATCTCTCATGGAGAAAAATTCCAAAATAGTATGTAAATATTCTACCCTCAAAGAAGTATAAAATAACTTAAGAGTGGTTAGTGGGTAGCAAATTCTGATGAATAAAGAGTACTCCATGACACAGGGGTAGTTATAATGAATAAATCTCAGACTGTCTCAACCAAGTGATCAAGGTTACCACCCACATGACAGATCACTCCAACAGTCTGTGCCCTTGATACAATGTGATGAAAATGGCACTTTACTGCTGTGGCTTTCCTCCCTAAGACACCCGACCCCATTAATGATGAGGAAAACTTAAGACAGTCTACAACGAATCTGAGCAGTACTCTTCAAAACTGAGTCATTAAAACAAAAGCTGAGAATCTGCCTTTACTGTTAAGAATGAATGCTGCCCTATTATCTAACAAGATCGCAAAGCCATCATAATTAGCATAAGGTTATTGATTATATGAAGATAAACCTTTATAATTTCTAGTACCATGAAGAAGCCTGTTATAATATAATCTTTTATAAAATTTCACAGAATAATAGAGAAAAACTTTACAGATGTTTATTATGTATCTTTTCATATTTGTTGACTTGTTTTGAAAATGATAAATTTTTCTTTCACAACAGGTCACTAGGGAAAACAAGTTTTAATTGAAATTATGTTACGTGTAGCCACTGAAAATCCAAACATCTGGTGGAAAACAAGGTCCTCTGACATGCTCTCTGCTGTGTGGATAAAAGGAGCCAAACTAGAAAGCATGCCAATGCCAGACACTGGACACACAGCACCTGATCTTGGGCTCCCAGCTGTCCGGAACCACAACAGTATTTATTGTTCTAAAAAAACTAAGATTCTGAAGTAGGGTACAAGGTTAGCACCACACATAAATTTCATACTTCTATCATTTATAATGAATAGTTACAGAAAAGCTGATGAATCCATAAATGTACTACAGTATAATACTGTGGTTAGTTTTACACAAATAAGACCTTTAATAAACACAAAAATACTTACTAAATAAAACATGTGTAGGAACTACCACATACTATAACAGTGACTTAGCTCCAGAATTAAACTGCATGGGCCAGAAACATTGGCAATACAATTTATTAGCCATGAGACCTTACTTCAATCTATGAGCTACTATCATAGGTAGAAAAATGACATGATTGGTACAAGTGTTATAAGAGATCATTCTTGTATAGCATTTAGAACAGTGATTAGTCCACCTAAATATTCAAAAAATGTCAGCTATAATACTGGCAAATGTTACTAAGAGTAATCATAAAATCTTTTATACCGCAAATAAACTTATTAATTACCTTTAGGCAAAGAACTAATTTAAAAGTATCAACTTGGGAATGAATTACATACTCTTCTTTTATAAATAAGTAAACATTTCAAATTTGCTGTCCTGGCCTGGTATATTTTATAAAGGCTGAGGTTTCTGAGAATATATAATAAATACCTCTTGTTTCATTAAAAAATTATAGATAGGGTTGGTCATAGATATCCAACAGAAAGTACTTGACTTGAACTAACAAATGGCATACATACCCTCAAATCAGGAGAAAAGTTGTCTGCAGAAGTTGAAATGGAATCCGATGATATAACAGAAGCTGATTTTGTATGCACTGAATTCTCTGAATGTGAAGTAGAGGCACTACAAAATACAAAAACACAGTATGTTTGAAAAATGGAAGCTTTAAAGACCAACGTTAGACATTTTATTTATAATTCTATTATTTATAAAACTTTCCATTGCCAGCAAGTCCTATATTGCCCTCAATCTTGTATTCAAATATAAATTACAGAAGAATCTATATAAATTACTTACATTGATTCACTACTGTTCATTCATATATCCTTTAAAATTCTTAATGGTTACCAAATTCCAACTGGGGTATAGAACAGCCTCTACCTCTAAAATTTCTTTTCAATAAGAAACATTATATATATGCTTATGATATACATAAGCATATCAATAATACCATGAGAAGTACAAACACAAGATAGGAGGAAGAAACTCAAGAAATGGTAGTAGTTATGGCTAAGGAAACAAATGTGTTAAGTTGAACCATTTGAAATTGCTGTTTTCACAGGCCAAATAATCAAATGTCAACACAGGAACAAAGGAAAGAAAAGAAATTGAGCTGCATCTTTAAAGATTCTAAGGGTTAGACAGAAGATCTGCAAACCACAAATGAATGCCAAAGGTAGAGAAATAAAAATCAAGAACTTGAGAAAGGAGAGGGCATATTTACTAATAAGCAGTTTATTCAAACTAAGCAGATTTACTCAGAGGATTAAAGCACCTGCAAGTAGGCACTGGGGCTGGGCATTTGATCCCCAAGGCTGCCTGCCACACTGGCTCTGCCCCTCGGGTGAGCTGAGAGGGCAGTTGAGACTGGGTGTGGTGGCACATGCCTGTAATCCCAGCACTTGGGAGGCTGTAAACAGGAGAATCACTGAGTCCAATCTAGTAGTGAGATCCTAAACATCCTGTAGACCCTTCCCTAAAATACAAAAATTAAAAAAAAACGTATTTTAAAAAATACAACCTAGTGAACCCCAAATATCAGGGCTTAAAAACCTTGCTAATACAAGGATATCACTTTATACCCTCTAGGGTGTTCATATGTAGTCAAAACAAAATACCAAGTGGTGGCAAAGATGTGGAGAAAATGGAACACTCATACATATGGATAGGAATATAGAAATAGTACATCATTCTAGAAAACAGGCAGTTTGTCAGCATCTCAATCACAGAGCCACAATATGACTCAGCAATTCCATTTCCAAATATATGCTCAAGAGAAAGACATGTCCACGCAGGATGGGGAGGCAGAATGTACATAAATGTGTGCAAAAATATTCATAGCATCATTATTCTTAATAGCAAAGAACAGAAAACAACCTCTGTCACCCTGCTTAACCCCTCAAAGGCTCTGCATTGTTCTCAGTATAAAGAACAACCCATCACCCTGGCCTTAGGTTGGTACATGATGTGGAGAACCACTGACACCTCCTCCAAGCTTCCTTTCTGCATCTACCCCCTTGTTTTCCTCAGTCCAACTATAGCAGTCTTTGAGAGCCTTAAAAAAAAGCCTGGCCTTCTTCAGTGAGCATGGTTCTCCCAAGACTTCCTCAACTTTCTCAGCCAAAACTCCTGCCCGGAAATCCACATGGAGGTGGTGCTTCCAGCAGCTGCGCTCAGGACACTGTGCTTTCCTTGCTTTCCATTTACCAGGCTGTTTTTATGTATCTTCTTTGACTAATATCTATGTTCCTAAGATTTCTAACTTCTAGAAAGGGAAATATCGAGAGACAGATGTTGGTTTTGTTTTTTTTTTAATGTACTTAGTACAGGTTCTACAGGGACAGACTGGACTCATAGTGATCCTCCTGTTTTCAGCCTCCCAAGTGCTGGATTATAGGCTCACGCCACCATGCTCAGTCTCTTGCCATCTTAGTGCACCCTTGGGATCAAACTCCAGCAGCTGTACTCTGGCTAAACAGGCGCTTAATCCACTGAGCTATCTGGCCAGCCAGGATGTTGGTTTTGCTCACAATTCTATTCCTAACAGCCAGGAAGTCACCTGGCATACAGCATTCAGTATCTGTGGAAGGTAGGAGGGAAAGGAAAGGAAAGGAAAGGAAAGGAAAGGAAAGGAAAGGAAAGGAAAGGAAAGGAAAGGAAAGGAAAGGAAAGGAAAGGAAAGGAAAGGAAAGGATTAAAAGATCAGATTACTCTAATCAAACTCACAAGAGGCCATGATTGGAAAGTACAAGACAACATAAAAAAAAAAAAAAGCCAATATACAGAGTAGAAAAACAAGTGACATAAAAATAAGGGAAAATAAGCAGGCTTGTTAGCTTTCTGGAGCCTTTCTGTGTGTTATTTATATACTACATTCCCATTAAAAGTTTCATTACGATTTGAGATGAACATTTCTTTAAGGTTGCTATGTCTCAAGGAAATAATAATCATTAAACAACTGGTGGTGGGGACTGGTTTTTGAAAACCTGTTATTTTCACTGATGTGGTTAAAGGGGAATAACCAGAATGCAAGAAGCCAGGATCTCAGTATATCTAGCAGCAGCGTTTTTGACCAACCCACTTCACCCCTACACCTCAGAACATTTTCAACATTTAGATTATGTTAGTGGTCCTCACATTTTTGATGGTCATCAACCACTGTGAGAATCTCATGAAAGCTATTCCTTGATTGCTTTCAATGTCAGACTTAATTTTAAATCTCAGGGACTTTGCAATGTTTAAGATGTGTGGCTTGCAATGTCAGGAATGCTAAGGCTAAAATTCTTGGCCTGAATGAGGCTTTTCAGTTCTGATGTAGTACAAGTTTCTGAAAGGAGTAGTTTCCCTTTTGTATTATCCACACAACAGCTAGATGAGTACTGAAAAATTAAACTGAGAAATTTACACATGTACATGCATGCACACACTGAAATATTCATATTCAAAATCCTTTTAAAAATATTTTAATTAGTCTTAGTCTTGACACATAAACCACATGGAATTATTACAATACCGCACTTGTTAAAATCTTCAAGAAAATACTTGTGTGTAATAGATTTAAAGGAAAACTAAATTTAATGGCTATATTTACCTCAAGAGCTATGGGCTACCACCATATAAATTAAAAGAAAACCATTCTTTATAGATTAATAGAAAAGATACTAAAGCCACAATTCCATTAAATACTTTAATTCTTCATAGTAAGTGAATTTACCTATAACTGTGTTTATCTTTTACATTTGAAAATTGTCTAGTTTAGCTAAGTAGTGATTCCATTTCAAATATATATACAATTTCAAGATGTACCTCATTTCAAGTTATATCTGCAATTATTCAAAGGACAGAGATTCTCTAAAATACACACAGGGCTGGGTCAGTACTTCTTCTCTCTGAATAATTTAATCAGACAGATCCAGAACAGAGAAATATAAGCTCCACTGATTGCAGGACATCAGCCTTGACAATACCCAAGAGGCTCTGCTTCCAGGCATTCTTTGTGATTCAAACATACATACACACACACGCACACACGCACACACACACGCACACACACACACAAAATAACCTCGTAACCTCAGCACTCTGGAGATGGCTATTAGCTTCAGTAGCCTGACTCATGTGAAGCACTTGTCTGCCAAAGTGAGAAATGGAAATTCAGTGCATGAAGTAATCAAGGTACTTGAATTTCTGAGAGAGCATTCATATTTCTTTCAAGCAGCACCCGTGAGAGGGAGCAGGACCAGTGCAGCCTGTGGTGCCAGGAATCAAACCCCAGTTCCTGAGCTTGCCTAAGCAGGTGTTTATTCTGATGAGCTATCCTGCCAGCCCTGCAAAAGTCTTGAATTTCTGATCTGGGATTCTGTAAACTGACAAACACAAAGTTCTGAGATCAGAGATGAAGAGTTCCAAGAGTTATATTAGAAACTTTTGCTCAACTAGATTTTACCATTTTAATATTATTGATAGTCAAAATGTTCTCAGCTCTCCACTCTCCTCTCTCCCCACATACATATGCAAAGTATGGTCCTATGGACATGCTCACCTATACCCTGAGTTGTCCTTACTTTTATTTTGAGGCAAGCTCTAGCTAAATTGTCAAGGTTGGCCTGGAGCTTTAGATATTCCTGCTTCAGCCTTCTGAGTAGCAGGGATTACACACAAGTGAGTATGCACAAGCGCCATCACACTTGGCCTTCTACATCATTGCTTAATGATACTGTATAAACTCTTTGTGCAAAGGCCATAGCACAGCAGCAGCTTTATAAAAATGTGTTTTTCATTATCAATTATTGTGAGGTGTCTGTCCAAATCAAAAGTGGTTAAGAAATTAAATCACAGTTATGATTCACTTCTGATCTAGTAAACCCTCAAATCTCCAAGCCATAAACAAAATCCCTGGCCCTGGGTAACGTGCAAATACTAAGATTCTAAATAATAGAAAATTAAGTGTACTGTGTAACAAAAAAATCATCATACCTCAAAGTAGGCAAAATATAATTTCTACCCTCAGGGCATTAACACCTTTACTCAGATAAATATGCTACACCAAAAATATTTTTAAATGTTTATAAACAGCCTAGAAATAAAGTAGTTATAGAGAGCATATTTTCTCAAGAACAACAAAACTGATCATACTATATCAGGAATACTTTAGAATACTGTTAAGAATATCATCTACTTTTTATACTTATTCATATGTTGATTTCCTTTCCCCAAGGTACTTGGATTACTCTTAGAATAAAACTGCAATTGTATTATAAAACAAATTATATTACATTATACAACTACAGAATTATACATTCTGATTATTAACTTTTTTTTTTTTTTTTTTGCGGAACCAGGGATTGAATTCAGGCCCTTGCGCTTGCCAGGAAAGCACTTATTCCATTGAGCTGGCCCCCTGATTGAGCTGGCTCTCTGATTATTAAAGTTTTAAGAAAAGCAATTAAGGACCAGGGATACAGCTCAGTGGTACAGTGCCTGCCTAGTAAGTGCAAGGTCCTGAGTCTGATTCCCATTACCAAAAGAAAAATGAATTAAAAATTACATAAACACAGTTTACATTAATTGATCTATTTATCGAACTTACAAATTATCAAAATTTACAAAGCCATAATTCTTATAAATGAGAAGTCATTCTCACTAAAATTCTTTTGCTGACCCATTCATCCTACCCTAAATTACAGTACTCTCAACTATTAAATAAAAAGAATCGAATTAGTATGAGTTAAATGCTAACTTCTAGTTCTAGAAAAATAAGCAAATGAAACCATGTATACACCTAAGAAAGAACAGAACTCAGGTCCCTCCAATTCTTTCCACCACTCACCATCTGACTCTTCCCCACTCCCACACATATGATGCTACTACAAATAGAACATCCTTTTCCCTCACCACACTGTTCCTAGTAAGGAATACTCCACCCTTTGGTCTCAAAAATTCAACTATTTCAAAGTATAGTATTTAGGTAAATGGAGTTATGCAAACTAATTACTGCCAGTGTAGTAGAAATTAAGTCTTTATATGCCTCTCAACATACTGTCAATACATAAGATAAAGCACTCTTCAAGTTTCTAAAAATTTTGGTTTTATTGGAGAGGTTTTTTGAAGTTACATATATTTCTCAGAATTGATCAGTACAAAGACTGACAAATTAAGAAAATTGCATCTAACAAATTTTGGTACCCAAGGAAACCTCATTGTCTTACTACTGCTGGAGTTACGGGCATCCAGGCTAACACCTGCCTCCAGACTACAGGGGTTCACGTACACCTCCAATTATTCTCATACCTCTGTGCCCGTGGAAAGAAGACGACAAAGAACCATTAAATCCAGGTAAAGTCCTCAGCCATCTTCCCTCCTGCTTTCTGCACTGTTGCTTCCATAGGAGGAGCCAGAACTTTCTAAATCTCCTTTCTTTTTCCTACCATCCCCTCCTGCAGTCATTTACTGGCACCACCAATGTACTATGTACTAGGAATAGACCTAAAAACACATCTACTGTCTCAAAAGAGTTTTATAGCTAAGTGAAGATGGCAAACATCTAAGTACATCTTAATGGTAAAGTAGGAGGATGCAGATATACAAAGGGTACCATGAGAACACAAAATAAATCTGAGAATACATCACAGAGCTGTTTAATAGTTGAGAGCAAGAGATTTAGAGTCATAGAGACTCATTTTCACTATTTAGCAAATAAAATTTAAGGAAGTTAGTAAATGATACCTTCTGCAAATGTCTTACTACTAAATAATGAGACAAGAGAAAATGTTCAACAACTAACATTGTGAAAATACAAAAATACTCTCCCCAGAAGGAAAAAAAGGATGAAACTAGAAGAGCAAGGTTTCCTTTTAAGAATTCACTAAATGTAATATACAAACTTTTAAACTCAAAACATTTAACCAACTGATAAATTACATAATAAAACAAATACTATGGGAGAACTTTAAAAATACTGTATACACACACACACACACACACACACACACACACACAAATACATCTGTTCAACTGTCAAACATTCAAGCAGACATCTATCCCAAACTTTGACCATAAGCTAAGTCTAGCATCAGTATTTTCAATGAAGTCACTAGCCAAGTCCTGACCCTCTCTGGTTCCACTGGTTTGCTACACTGTTCATGGAATCATTATTATTTCATTTTTAATCATACCACCACCTGTAGATACTTTGTAATAATAAAATAAAATCCAAACACTAACATACCATGCATATTTATATTACCCTTAATTCCACTTAAATATTTCAAAGTACAATAAAACATTACTAGTACAAGAGTTTCAGATTAGAGATGCAGATGAACATCCAAGCATATACTCAGTTCAGAACAACATGAATATCTGGAAACAAGTCACATATCTTTTCATCCATCCAAGTAAAGAATAACCTCCAAAAGATTGGGGGAGGTGGTGTTTTTTCTATTTCCAGTCACCGGTGACCACAGTTATTACAATAAGATCTCAGCCACCTGCCTTATTTGAACTACTTCACTGTCCAGCCAATTCCATTTTCCTTCAGTAGCCCATGGAAAGAAGATGCCTTTTTTTAAAAAGTGTATTCTGTAAATAACATCCCAAGCACTTACACAGCACGTTTTCCCAAGAATATTAAAAATGCCTTTTATACTGGGAGTCGGAACGAGTTTTACTAGGAATGCAAATTTTTCTGTCAATACTTACACAATGGACTATAGTGTCATAAGCACTGTTCATGTTCTATTAGTCATTCTGTTGAAAATTAAAAAAAAAAAAAAAAATAAAAGCCTGCAGTGTGTACACTGTATTTGGGACACAAAAGACTTACTGTCCAAATACTTGCAGGATCTTCAAAGTAGAAAAACAACCCCATTAAAGCACATTATTTTTTAGTTTTTAGTTATTTTTAAATGTCACAACAAAACCTACATGTGTTAAGTTAGCCTATAAGACAAAAGAGATTGCATGTGAGCACGTCATCATGACATCTGACTGATAAAAATGAGGCTACATACTATTCAGAAAAGCAAAGGGGATCTTTGCCCTGACAGAGCTTTCAACTGATACTTGCTGGCTCTTTGTACAATCCCAAATCCAGATAACTCTGTAGCATTTTATTTCCAGGTCTCTTAGTTACAGTTCCAAAACTAAATATTTGATAATGCCAGCACCAAGTATGAACAACCAGTTTATACAGAAAGTACTTTGCAAACATGTTTCTTTCTCCACAGTATTGTTTTCTCAGACTTATCTAAAAACTTAAATAAAAATTGTAAAATAACTACATATCTTGGTCAAAACCAGTATGATCATGGGAGACACAATTAAGAATTGCGAAGCAGGAAGAGACCTCAAGTCCCAGCATCAATCCTACCAGCCTCAATAGCCCTTCAGACAGCTTTCAAAATTTGTTCAAAAATCACAGATTCAAATTAAGATGCTAACTTAAAGTTCATGAGGATTCATAAGCTGACCGAAAAGGAAAATTTCTTTATTAGTTAACTGACAGAAATGGCATACTAAATTGAAAGCTGCTTGGATGGCCAGAGTGGAAAGCATACTATTCTAAAACCATTACTTCCATCCCAAACTGACATTTAGAGAAAAAACACAAAAAGAGAATAACATTTTCAATGAACACTTCCTCAACTGACATTTTACCCCAGACAAATAGAAACAGCACATAGAAATTTCTCTTGATAAATGAACTCTCATTTAATCTTTTCATGACACTGTGAAAAACTAAGTTTTGGGTTTTTTATTTGTTTGTTTGTTTTCTGTATTTAGGACAGGGTCTCACTACGTAGATCAGACTAATAGTGATTCTCGTGTTTTTGGCTTCCCAAGCGCTGGGATTACAGGCACATGCCACCACACCCCGTCTCAACTGCCACTTCAGCACACCCTGCGGGTCCTGCATGGCATGCAGGGATCAAACCCAGGCCACTGCACTCTGCCTTGAGTTTGTTTTTAAACTAAGTAAATATTCTTTAGGCCATCTACATAGGTACTGTTTTTTCCAAGATAAGAAAACTTGGGTTATTATTAACATGTCACTATCATTTCAATATACAGTAATAAACCATAACTTTTGTGTACAAATTTCAGTCATGCAAATGAAGATAGTTGCTTATTTTTCAGCCACAGAGTTAAAACATTTAGTAGGAAAAGAACATTCAACATCTTTGTCTGTCAGCACAGAAAGGTTAAATTAAAAATCTAAGTATTGCCATCAGTGATTCCTATTTGCCAAAGGGCTTTCAATAGTTTTGAAGACCTTTCCCTTTATTAATCATATTTGAGTTTCACACTAATCCTGTAAAGGTGCAACAGTAGATCATCACTTATTCCTTTTAAAACAATCAAGGCTCAAAGAAGTTGTTCACACACACACACACATACACACATACACACACACACACATTTACCATACTTCTAAAGATCACAATCACTTTCCAATATTTAAGCATTTAAGCATTCAAACAGTGATAGCCACACTAAGAGTCTTTTATCCTTAAGCTCCATTTCTTTTACATGTTTTAAAAGAAGAGAGTGAGACTGGTGAGTCTGCGCCCATACAGCAGTCTGCTGGATCACAACAGCAGGAGTCAGTACAGCGCAGGGGATCCCACACCAAGGCGGAGCCTCTCTGCTTCCCAGTTAACAGAGAACTTCCCCCATCAGCACCTGTTATGATGACATACTAGGTAGAAGCTCCTCCCCGAGGGACCTTGCTTCTCTTCCTAGCCCTCCCAAGCCCAGCAACAAAGTAGTTCTTTACTTTCTTATCCAGAGGAAGGCTTGAAACCTTAGGCCTCCAGTACTGACTTTTTTTGGGGTTGTGCACAAGCCTTGGCCTTCTGGCTCACCTTCAATTTGATCACTAGAAGAAATATTCCTTCTCAACCACTTTGCTTGGCTGTCTCAGTCTGCAGTGATGGATTTCTGCCCATATGGAACTCTACCAGGGTCATTATGGCAGATGATCCAACATGACATCTGGTCCAAAACAACAATGTGCCACCCTAGACCAATTTCCGTGTTCTTCTAGTCCCAACATAGACTTTGGTCCTTTTTTTCTTTTTTTTAAAATTAATTTTATTGAGAAACAAATAGCAATGAGACAGTTTCAAAACAGGTTAATAGGACAGTTACATTAATTGCAGATTGTTGTCTTTGTAGTAGTTATTCATAGTACAAGATGCAGATATGATATCATGTCCAAACACTATTAGTACAAATCTTTCTTCTCACTGAATTAAGAGAAAGTAGTTGTATAGCTATTCTATTGTGTGTGTATTTCACTATAAAATGGTCCATCATTTATATCCCATTTTTCGTTTAGTTTTGTCAGAGATGGGTATTCCACTGCCATTTAAATATTGTAGATGCATGAATTCAGCAAAATAATCCATAATAGTAGCGGGTTATCCATAGGACTGGCAATGTCAGAAATTGTTGACTTGTGCCTTTTACAGCTCACCATATTAATATGGGTTTACTTGTTATACTTCATTTTTATACTTTTCTGCTGGATGGTTAAGACCAAGATAAAGCAAGACCTATATAACAAGAAATGTAACGTCTGTATTTGACAAGGTCAGTCAAATCCCCTCCAGATTTACCCTGGAACCCTGTACCACAGTTTGTAGATCCTTTATCAGTATCAGCCATGTGGAAGAGTCATGGTCATTGGCTGACCAATTTGCTCTCTGTGAAAGTCTGAGAAAACATTTTCTCTCCAGGTAATTCTCCTTAGGCACATTATACAGTCAATCACTTTCATCTGTGATTTCCCCATAATCTCCTTGAGCAGAAAAATTTGGGACACAACTGAGTTACAGGATGTTACAGTACAGGTTCTCTTATGTCCTGAGTCCTCACTGACCCGGAATGGCTAGGGCCAAAATGTTGGCTATCCTTGTAGCCCTTATTTTTCTCTAATTTTGGGTCTACAAACTTAAGTAGTTAATCATCCAGAAGAGAAGCTTAATAATATCATTACCCTATAACATAGGCACTTGAGCTTTTTGTCTTCTTTACGCACAGCCAAAGGCCCTCCAATCCTCTCCTGACAAGACACTTCACCTGCTCACGTAAACTCCTCCTCTAGTTCAACCTGATAAAAACCCTGCTCCCAACTCCCTCCTCCAAGGGTCCTTGCAATCTCTAACAGCCCTCCCATGCCAACAATAAAGATTTTCTTTTTACCTCTGTGTCTCTCCATGGCACCAAAAACCTTACAAAGACTTCAAAAAGGAAGTATATTTTGAATAATTACACTACCTAGACAAGATGAAACTAGCTAGCTTTCCAAGATTTAGAACAGCTTTTCAATAACAAAACATATACTTCATAAAATTTCACTACTTCTGGTTATAATTTATGTTGGAAATAGAAACAGTACACCTTTTACAAGTAGTGATAGCGGACAATCATGTTACTTCTCTGGGCCTCAGTTATCAATCTGCCAAATCAGGACCTGTCTCACAGGCTAACAAGAGAACTAATGGAAATGTGTAAGCAAAACCGCTTTATTAATATAAAGACTACATCAAAACCTACTAGATTTAAATTTACCAACTGAGATTATACTGAGACATATCCTGAATAGGCATTCATTTAATATTTTATGCTTTAGCCATTTTCTTCCTTAGAAAATTGCTGATAGAAGTCTTCCAATACAGTATTAAGTACTTACCATATAAATTACGTGACAGCTTCGATCTCTCACTGTGACTACAGTAAAAGAGAAATCAGATAACCTAAACAGTACCTATTGTAATAACCTGCATTGAAAGAAGCCTCAAGCTAGGACAAGAAATAAGGCAACAGACACTAGTAATCCCAGCACTTAGGAAGCTGAAGCTGAAGCTGAGGACTGACACAAGTTCAAGGCCAGCCTGGCTTACATAGTAAATTCAAAGCCACCTGAAATACAAAGCAAGACCCTGTCACCAAAACCATAAAATGATCAAAAAAGCATTAAAAAATAAGTGACAATCACATCTGTTTTCCTTTCTGATTTAAAATTAAACTTGATAAACATTTCCATTAACCACAAGAATATTGTGGACCAAATACACCATCATTACATGTTTTCAAAACATTTCACACATATCATCTTAAGAACACAGTATCAGTCTACTTAGTATTTTAATATACACAAAACATCCATAATTAGGCAGGCTCCTTAACTCTAATATCACAACAGAATAAAAGAGTCATACAACACACTAGCATCTCTGTTTAGTTACACTTATGATTTTGAGTCAATAGGTGCAAAAAGAAAAATTTAATGGAAAGAATACATTGCAAGGTATAAGCTTACTAGAAATAAATTAGCTAATTAAAAATAACATTTGGGGGCCGGGGAGATAGCTCAGCTACATAAGCACCTACCAGGCAAGCATGAAGTCCTGAGTTGAATCCCTGGTGCCAAAAAATTAATAATAGAATTTTTAAGACTGAGGGTGTAACTCAATAGTACAGTACTTGCCTAGCATGTGCAAGGCCCTAAATTCAATTCCTACTAGCACAAAAACAAATAAAATTTTAAATGATTTTATGAAAACATCTCCCAAAAAATTCAGAAGGGGTAACAACAATTAAACTTCTAGTAATTTAATAATTATAGGTCTGGCCAGATAGCTCAGCGGACTGAAGCACCTGCTTGGGCAGCAAACAGCGGCCAGCCAGGATTCCATCCGTGTGCTGTGGGGCCCTTGCCACCAGGGCATGATGAGACAGTGATGGAGACTGGGCATGGTGACACGCATCTATAATCTCAGTGCTTGGGAGGCTGAAAACAGGTGAATTACTATGAGTCCTATCTATGTAATGAGACCCTGTAGAACCTGAACTAAATACATTTTTTAAAAAAAAATTGTAATTTAAGCATACAAAATATTTCCAAAAATTTTGTCTAGCTACATTTACTATTAAGTCAGTAATTACCAAATTACACAAAACAACATAAAATATTTACCATACTAAAATTAGTTCAAACTCTTTACAGTTCAAAAAAAAAAAAGTTCAGTCCCTCAGATATATCATCAATATAAACTGTAACAATTTAGTATTATAAATTTAATTTCCACTAGTTATGGTGTATGGATTGGTAAAGGACCAGACTTTGTAAAAGAAAACAACACTCAGAATAGTGTGGTAGGCAGAATGCAAGAGGAAAAAAATGAAGTTTTAATAGTAAGTTGTCCATAATTTAGGTTACCAAGCACCAATTTACCAATATAAAATTAGCACCTTCTATTCCACTCAAAAAATGAAATCAGATCCTTTTTCAAAAGCATAAAACTTAAAGTCATAATACAAATAGTACAATGGGTACAAAAAAAAAGTTTTTTCTTCCCATGCCAAAACTATCAACAATTTCAAAACTAAAATCAGACAATATCTGACTTCAACATGGAGAAACTACATGATTTTCATGCATGTATTCAATATGTGCTTTTAGTCATTTTTCAGTTACAGTGATGGATTGGCTACCATATGATTATGGAAGTAAGGCTGTAACCAATCCATCACTATAACTGAATAGACATGAAACACAATGAAGCTGTCTAGCCTAACAAAAATTATGACTTGAAATGGAAAAGTCTAGAAATATAGCATCAGAAGATAATCTTTAGCACCAAATATATCTGTGTCTCTGGAGGAAAAACCATCAACATCTCCTGGCCCTCTACTACTTATTGTTCCTTTAAGTAAATTAGCAAAATCTTCTGGGTCTATTTCCTCATCTGCAAAAAACTACTGGCTCAATGTGTTTCAAGCTTTTAAATGCAGATCTTTGGGTCTACCCCAAATGATCCAGAACCTAAGTTGTCAAATGAGTCTATACTTAAGCTACTTCCCAAGCACATGTAATTTGAATATCAAGCAGAAACACTAACTGAATAATCTCTTACCCTAAACAAACATTACAGAAGGAAATGAAGGGAGGTAGAGATCAGGTGTGTGGGTAAGAAGTTGTATTTGCTACTTAAATGGTCATTTTGGGGGCCAAAAAAACACACAAAATAATAGCAAAATTAAACTTGGATAAAATACACAACTTTCATTAGCAGCTCAAAAGCAAGGTTCTCAGTATCTACACAAATACAATTTTAAACATAACATGAACCCTCATCCTCTCCTCAACCTGCAAAATACTACGGAGGTAAAGGAAGAAAACAATCCTACATGGAAGACAAAAGCAGTAATAAAGACAATTACTGGGTGACTAAAAGTCAGTGTTTTCTCCAGCTAGAACAAAACACAGAATCTTAGGATAGTGATTAAACTTTGAAGTTACTGATTACTAATATGCACAAATTCATTTGGCGTAGTACAAGGATTCCAGAAATACTTTTTACAATATCAGCTTCTCTCCATTTTGCTTCATTTTCCCATTCACTTACATTATAATTTTTGAGATGTTTTATCTTCACTTCTGATGATCTTCAAATGCCAATGGCTCTTTAACACTTTAACTGTAAACAAACACAAAGGATCTTAAGGGAATTCAGATAAGTATTTAAGGAACCCTAGTATCAACTGTTCTAAATCACTGCATTGCATAAAGCAGGTGGGAGAAGGGAAGGAACAGAGGTTTTCATATTATTTACTTATTTCATGATTTATTTGATATTCAAAGTTAAAAACTTTCTTTTAAATAAAAATTGTATTACCCTCATGATCAGACACAGCATAAAAGTATCCTACATTCTATCTAAAGAACACTCTACACTAGAGAAAATCCTCTCAAACTGTGAACACTCAATTTGTTATTGTATTATGTATCTCCATCCTTCTCCTACACAGAAATATGTGTAGAAAACTTCTCATAACTACCACCCAATCAATCTGCCCTGGGCCTGTCATCAAACTACAAAACATACGTCTGCACATGGGACACTACATTCAGGCAAAATCAGCTCTTTCAAGCCCACACCTTGAAGCTGAACAGACCTGGATTCAAATGTCAAACTATTCTTAGTCTTCGGTTTCCTTATCTGAAAAAATGTGAAAAGCAATACTAACTATAACTATACAGTTATGAGTATCAGATGAGAAACTACATACACAGCACATGAGCCCACAATAAATGTTAAGTGATATTATTTATACTGTTAATTAACAAGTACTATAATTGTCTATTAAGACATCAACATTAAGTTGTTCATTAATATTATTTATATTGATTTATTACTACAACAACCATTTAGGATTTCGGAAAGTCAGCTTTTCTCAGGTGTTTCTACTTTTAGTTACTGTCTGCTAACTAAAGATAAGTGAATCTTATTCCGACAAAGTAGTGGAAGAATATTAATAATAGGATATCTGCACCATACAATAAAACTTTTTTTTACTTTTGCAGGTATGTTGACTGAGCTCCAGAAAATCAGTATAAAATAATTATGAAAACCATTCTGGACCAGTTATTTTCCCTTTTACTAATGCACAAACTCATGAAAAAAAATGCCTGAACAACTCATTTGATGTCTATTAAATGCTCTAAGTATGCTGAATAAACTGTCCTATCAATCCAGAAAACTTGCCTAACCTTCTCTACCCACTTCCAAATTTTAAGCATCTGTTTGAAATTATATGCTCAGAATATTAAAGTCAAGTGATCCAAGAATACATGAATATTAAAGTTAGGTGATCCAAGAAACAGTGGTATCTCTGGATATTTCAATAAGAATTTTAGTTCAACAACATAAAAACAAACAAGAAATATTGGCAGAAGCATTTGTAAACTAAGATGACCTAAGACAGCCACCTTAGCATGAAGAACACATACTTAAAATTGAAACAAGAGAAAAATGCCAAAGTAGAACCTTAACACATATTCTGGGAGGAAATAAAACACATGTACATGATTCAGAAATGGACAACAAACAGAGTAAACAGAGTAGGCCATCAACCTCATTATTACCACTACTTTCCCACGCAAATTTCTTGAGGCCTTCTAATGAAATAACACAGCTGATCATTCTTCATTTCATTTCGAACTGCCTGACACAAAACCATCTAGCAGTATTTTATACAACTCTTTCATCTCATGATTCTAGATCAGGATTTTAAAATTTACTACACCAACAAGTACTTCAAAATATACATCTCTCTTTTTTTGTTTACCATAACAGAGGAATTACATCCTTTTGCTAATGGCTGAAAGTTCAATAGCAATTTTGGTTCATGTGGTTACTTTAATTCTTAGAGCCTTTATCAGATCTGTATTGACTATCACTGGGTTTGGGGTTTGGAAAAGGAAAAAATGCCTCTCGTTTTAAACCGTATTAGTCTACATTTTCTGTTATACTCAATTAAATCTGAAACATAAAGTTAGGGGCCAAGAGAGTAGCTCAGTGGTAGAACATTTGCCTAACATATATAAGGACTTGAGTATCACTTCCAGAACAGAAAAAAAAAAAAAATTAGATATATAAAACAACACATATAAAATCGAAAAAAGCCTTTTTCCAAATATCAATGCTTGATTTTTTGAAGCCTACATGTTAAAAGATATGCTGAAAGTTTATTTTTATTCTATTTAAAACACAGTACAGTATCCGCCCTTAGTCTAACATAAGCATTTATGAAGTCAAAGAGCAAGTCACATCAAATAAGAATCTTTGAAAGAACAAAAAGGCACCAGTGGTTATTCCCACAGTTCCCATGTACATACTCGGTCAAAGGAAGAATTATAACACTTGCTCTTTAATGGTATAGTGATGACAACATTGGAAAAACACAACAAGCACAAGTTCTATATACTGAAGCCAAGGAAAGGGAACTCAAGTTGCTATTCTCATTAAGAGGACTTCTTTCATAGTCTCTTACTTTAACAATCTATTTGAATCTTTTCTATTTTTAGAGTTCCATTTTTAACCTAATTTCCTGTGGAAAGCAGGCTTACCACATCTTTCCTTACCCCTGACTCAAAAAGTTTTTAATACTTGACAAAATAAGACATACAGATAGCAAGTTTTTAATACTACTTACATAGCAAAATAAGTCTTACAGATAGCAAGTGCTTTGCATATACAAAACTATTTTCCCTAAAAGGAAAAAAATATTCCACACTAAAACCTGGAGAGTTTCCACTCCTCAAATCATGAATCACATGCAGTTTTTGGCTTTGAATAATTCTGAATACAACAGCATTAATATGGAAGTCTTCCAAACTAAACTAACTGCTTTCTGGACATCAGCACTTGGGTCATTTATGTCCTTTGGAAATCTGGGCACAATACAGGTTTCACTGATTCAGCAATGGAATCCTAGGATTTCTTTTTAGTAACATATATTTAAAATGCTTGTTACCATTAATGTATTTCATTAAGATCTATATTTTTAAAAATGCCTAAAGCTCATACATTAGATTATATACTCATGGTGAAAAATAAAAACCTCTGGGTATTTCCTTTAAAAAGTGTATCTAGCAAGCGCAGGGACTGGGGTTCAATCCCAGGCACCGTATGCCTCATGAGCCCCACCCCCGAGCACACACAGCCTGCAACAGAGTCTGGTTGTGGAGGCACACACCTGTAATCCCAGCGCTGGGTAGACTGAAAAGAGGAGGATCACGAGGAGCCCAAGCTGCACAGTGAGACCCTGTACCAAATACATAAAAAATTAAAAGACGTACATCTAGCCAGGTGTGTAATCCCAGCACTGGGGAATCTGAGGCAGGAGGAATGTTGAGAGTTCAAGACCAGCCTGGGCTACAAAGTGAGCTCAAAGATAGCCTGAACTGCATAGCAAGACCCTGTCTCAAAATAACCAGACATGGTAGCACTTGCTGACTATCATCCCAACACTCTGTGAGGATGAGGCAGGAGAACTACAAAGGGAAATGCAGCTCAATGTGAAGCCCTTGGGTCAACCACCATTTATATTTCACAAGAGATGACTTTTACCTTCTACAACTCAGTCAATGTGTTTACAAAAACACTCTCAAAGAATAGCTTAGAATGCCTCTTCCATAAACCTTAACCTAGTCTGTTTCAACTAAACTTGTCAGAGCCAGCCAAATAGCTCAGCAGATTAAAGTGCCTGCAAACAGGCACAGGGGCCTGAGACTGGCACAGTGGTGCACTCCTGTAATCCCAGCTCTTAGGAGGCTGTAAACAGGTGGATCACTACAAGTCCCATCTAGTAGTGAGACCCTGAACACCCTGTAGACCCTTCCCTAGAATACAAAATAAATAAATAAAACAAAGTTGTCAGAGTTGTGAGACACCTCAGCAAAAGACCCAAGGCAATGGTTTGCAAACTGTAGCATGTATTAGGACCACTAAGAAAGCTCACTAAAATACAATCAGCTGGTACCCACCACTAAACCTTTTGATTCAGGTCTGAAATAGGATCCAAAATTTGCATTCTGAACAAATCCTCAAGAAATGTAGATGCCACTTGTCCAGAGACCATCTTAAGAGAACTACTGAACTATATTAGCTAAATACTATTAACAGAGGCAAAAGGAACCAACAGAAAAAGTACAGAGTCCAACTCAGCATCAGTATTGCCTTGCATACTTTTGAACAATAATTAATCTTTTTCAAAGTCCTAAAAATTCTGAACAGTAATTCCTGGTTATTTCACTATAATATTGGATTAGATCCTAGAGATTTTTAAAGTTTTTAATGGATTCTGAAGTAATTAAATCCAATACTAAGTAATTCTTAGATTACTGACATATTTTAGTATCTGACAAAAGGGGTAGTAATAATGACAAGGTTGTAGGTTCAACTGGTAGCTTCACTCTGTCTTGCAGTTGCTAATACTCCTGCCCAGCTACCTGAGAAGACATGACAGGAAACTCCAGGGAGGATGATTTTTGTCTGATGCTGCCCTAAAGCTTCATATAGGACTAGCTTTTCAGAGTCAGCTAACCATACAGCTTGTGACTGATTCATGGTCCAATGCTGGAAGTATGGGTGTGTGCACTTCTCCTGCTCTAGGAGTGTGCATGTAAGGGAGAGAAAAGATTGTCCATCAATCTGTCTTACTGCCTTCACTGTTTTCCGAAGCCATGAATTAATGCCCTCTGCCATGTGCCATCCTGCCTTGGCGCCAATTATGGACTGAAATCTCTTCAAACTGTGAATAAACCTTTCCTCCTTTAATCTTGGGTATGGGATATACTGTCTCAGCAATGAGAGAAAAGTTGAGACACATGTTAAGGTTAAGCATGTGTGCATCTATATCCATCACTGCTAATCCAAACTCCTGTTTCTTACCAACACATTGCCTTTCTTAGTGATTTTGAATCTGAAACTAAAGTTGAGACCTTGCAACAAAATGTATTTTAGAAATCTTGGAAATTCTTATCTCTTAGGTTATAAGTATAATTAAAAATCACAGAAACAGAAATTGAGGGTTTGCTTTTTTCAGATAACTTTAAGGAAGATGGGAAATTAAAACTTAATTAACTGGTGACTTTTTTAAGTTTTAAAAATCTTTTATTCATTTATTTATGTGGAATATGATCTTGCTACACAACTTGGACTCGTAGTGATCCTCCTGTTTCAGTCTCCCCATCTCTGGGATTACAGGTGTGTGCCACCAGGCCAGGTTTTGGTACCCAGCACAGTGCGCCCAGGGTTCCAGGGCCGGCATGGCATGCAGTACTGGGCATCAAACTCAGGTCTCTGTGCTTGCCAGAGAGGCACTTAGACTGCTGAGCTATCTGCCCAGCCCTGGAACCGTTTTGAATATGCATGTTTTCCTCCTCTTTAATTAAGTTAAATGTAAGTATAAGATGCTCGTGAATGGTAATAGATTCAGCAGCTATCAACTGACAAAACAAAATATTCTAGGACAAAGTCTTTGAATGAGAGTATCAAAACTAGCAATGAACTTCTGCCAACAAAACTTAGATGTTCAGAGAAACTATTACTAATATTTTTCCATTTCAATGCACAATAAAAGTAATCAATGAATCTGCTCAGAAGCCGTCCATTTCATAATGCACAAACTGAAAAATGGAAAACTACACTAAGATAGGGGAATATTACCAATATAATATCAAATTCTACCATATAACTTGTTACTGGTATGAGGCCACGTTTACCCTAGTTCTCACCTCTGGCCTACAGTGTGTTTTATTTAAGCTCTACATAGTCCTAGTTACATCAAGAATCAAAGCAAGAATGAAATCATGGAAGAGATAGCTACATTGTCAGCATGCTGAGTAAGTCTATCCAAAACTCCAAAGGGATAAGGGTGAATAATGGGTGACAGGCAGGGAAGATAAGAGCTGCTGGTTGGCTTAAGGAGACCAACATCAGCAAGACTCACCAAACACTAGCTTTTGTGTGTGCACGAGTGTGTGTGGGGGGCAGCTCAGTCCACCCTGGGAGCGAGGCTGGCACTGCATGTGGTGCCAGGGATCGAACTGTGGTCCCTGCATGCTTGCCTGAGCAGGCATTTTAGACCATTGAGCTATCTCACGGGCCCTAAACACTAGCTTTTTAAAGGGCAGGATGATATTAGCTATACCTGAGTATAAAACCACTGCCTTTGTATCACAAAAAGAATGAAATTTCTCTTTTATGACTTTTATGGCTTCCGTCCAGATGATCCCCATGAGCAGTCATAGCTGGCACCTTTTCAGAGGTGGCTGAATTAGAGCATGTGCCTGATTCACAGTGCAATGCTAGGGTAAAGGGTGCCAGAATAAAATTACTAAATCAGTCCACTGATTGATCTGGCACCAGTCCAGTAGTGTGGATATAATACAAGGGACAAAAAGAGGCTTGTCTTGCCTTTCTTGTTACTGTGCTACAAGGTGGATCTGTCCACCATGAACCGTTTCTCCCCTCAGTACCTGTCTGCCTGCCATGCCACCTCTGCTTTGGAGTCATCTGCCTACAGACTATGAGCTAACTAACCTTTCCTCCCTTAACTTGTGGGTGTTGGGTCAAGTCCTCTCAGCAATGACACAGTAGTGCATCAAGCCTAAGATGACCTAGAGGGCAACATTAAAAGCAATGGCAATTCTGAAATGAAAACAAACACATATCAAACTCAAAACGACATGTTTATACTGTTTGGTGGGAGCTGCTGATTGCCCAGCAGCCTTGCATCCCACTCCAGTAGTCAAAAATGATGCAAAAAATGATGAGCAACCAAACAAGCTGCTGTGCTGTTTTTAAATTACTCCTCCAATCTCCTAGAAGGGCTTAAGACCTCAGTTAACACATGTAAATATCATACATAATATTTCAACTGAGTTCACCTCACAATAACATTACCGGAAAAAACTAAAGATCAATATATTATCAACTTCAGTCACAAATTTCAAGTTTTGGTTAAGCTGAAGAGAAAGATACAGTTATATAGATTTCCATTTTCCAACAGGAAACATTCATAATTGTTTACATAAACTATTTTCCTTGTAAATTCAGCAAAAAAAAAAAAAAAAAGTCCATCTATTGCATAAGGCATTCTGTGACCAGTGACCTTTCAAAAGGTCATGGTCAAGACAATGTTCTAATTAAGCCTATGTCTACAAAGAGTATAAAAATAAACTACAATTCAAGGGTAATGGCACACTCCATAAGCCTGGGATGATATAGTCCAAAAGAATGGCATTTTGATTTGCCATAAAAAGTTTTTTTTAAAATATATATAGAAAGGGCTGGCCACATAGTGGATTAAAGTGCCTGCTTAGGCAGATGCAAGGACTGGGGTTCAATCCCTGGTGTGCCTGCTGGCCCTGAGCCCAGGGCATGCTTAGATGGCAATTGAGACTGAGTGTGGTGGTGTGTGTGCATGCACCTGTAATCCCTGGGCTTGGGAGGCTGAAAACATGAGGATCACTAGGAGTCCGATCTGTGTACTGAGACCCTGTAGACCCTGTACTAAATATATCGAAAAAAAAAAAAATATATATATATAGAGAGAGAGACTTAACACTGCTACCAGGACCATCACAGAACCTTCTGGTAGTGTATTACAATCACTTGTAATTCACTGTTAGCCTAACTTAAGTTTAAAATTAAGCTTTCTAACAAGGATGTATAATGAAGCTCTTATATATGTTAAAGCAAGTGCCCCATACAGGTATAATGATTAATAAAATAAAGATAGAAATGCTGTAGGTTATGGGTCAGTGTCGAAAGAAACAACGAGAAGACCTGATGAATGTAGCTTTAGAGGTCTCACTGATATTAGTCTCTCTGGAAGTGAGCCTAGAGCCTCAGAAGCACCTCACATTTATTGAGGGCTAAAGGCAGGCTAAGGAATGTGTATAATTACTTAAGTGAATATAAACTATTATCTCTATTAACTTTTACCATTTGTCTAATACTAGGTCTACACAAATGTTAGCTGATAAAATCCCAAACAAGGGATTAAAAAACAGGATGACAAAAAAAAAAAAAAAAAGGCTGTTATCTATAGCCTTAAATCCCAGCTTGCCAAAAATTTACAAGTGAGAGACAACAGCTTTCTTGGGCTCTGTCTATTGTTCTCTGCTGTCTTGAGACATTAGGCTTTTGTCTCATATCTGTGTTTTTACATAGGAGCAAGGCTGATGGTGCTCACTTGTGTACCATCAGCACTCCAAGAGGCTCAGCAGGAGGATAACAAGTTTGAGCCCAACTGAACAACTTAATGAGACCCTGACTCTCAATATTAAAAAAAAAAAAAAATTTAAAGGGCTGGTAATGTAGTTCAATGTGAGTCCTGAGTTCAATCCTTATTATTTAAAAGAAAAATAAAGAATTTAGTATGGTAATGTAATTTCTATACAGTGACTATCAAATATGTTATTTCTGTGCCTTCTACAGAAAGAAATGAAAGCTGGTATCTCTTATACAAATTAGGGAATCATACTTTTGTCCAGAGAGAAAGCTAACCCATTACAACAAAAATGCTAATTTTTCATAATTTTTTCAAATTCCTATCAGTAACTTTTTTAAAACAAGATATGTATACTTTAAGCTTGCAGCACAGTTAGGTACATTAGTTTTCAATGATAAATAATACTTGTCTTTTGTATTCAAAATTTAAATCAAAGGTTTGGTACTAATATATTCATCTTAGCTGAATACTATCATTAAGATAAATATGGTACTATTTTAGAATTCCAAGAGATCCTACAGATTTTCTAACTCAACTCCCATACTTTTAAAGATAAAGGAGCTGGGGAGATGGCTCAATGGAATAAGTGCTTCTCTGGCAAGCGCAAAGGCCTGAGTTCAATCCCCAGCTTTGCCAAATAAATAAATAAAGATAAGAACTTGTAATCAGTAGGGTTAAACGATATAGACCAAATAGCTGACTTAGCATGAAAACCCTGACTTCCTTTCCAGCACTTTGTTCTTTTTAATGTAAGATGCTGCTTCTATGGTTCAGGGAACCTCCTCTCCTTTGGAGAAGCGCAGCAGCTTGTCTTGTCTGTTTTCTCTCTATTCTAAGTCATCTGGAACTTTCCCATAAAATTCTAAGTTTCCAACTTGTTTTAAGAAAGGATTTTCTAGCTGTGCATCTTTAACTCCCTAAATTTCATAGCAATAAGAAATGTTTGAAATTAATGCACAATATACACGATATGAAATGGAAAGAAAAATTCTGTCCTGCATAACTCAGTGTGCAAATTCAGAAGGCGTAACTCGTGCAGCATGACTTGACCACAGTGAGTGCTAGGAATACCACAAAGATTAGGATACTGTCCTCGCTCTCAAGAGGCTCGTAATTCAGGACAGAAGACAATGGCCAACATTTGAGAGTATGCTTAAAGACCCTGAAAATGAAAGGAACACACAGGAAACGTAGGCACAGAGAAAGAACGTAACTTAAAATGAGATCAGTCAATGGTTACTGAAAGAAATAACACAACACCTACAGAGTAGAAATAGCAGTATCTTCCATATTTAGCAAAATACAAAACTTTAAAAAGAGATTTAATTTATTTAGGGAAAAAATGAAAAACTATGTCCTCTCACACCGTAATTTGGCACCTAAAACCTCTAATAAGTTAATATTAGTGGGAAGGAACCCATTTTTCAATTTGCTTGTGTAATTATTTCTTAATAAAAATTTAAATGAGCATTTTAAAACCGGAGAAAAGGACTGCGTCTGAACATTCACGCCAGCTCTCTGCAGAGGCGTTGCAATTAAAGTCTCCTTCCTCTGGTACAAGAGCAATGGCAAACAAGAACTGGCGGCCCAAAAATGAGGAAAACCTGTGTGCATTTTTCTTTTTTACACCATTCGGGCATGATAAAGACAACTCAATTCACAGACACCGACTCTCAGTTGCAAGCCAGAAGAGCAAGGCAAAGCGGAAACTCGCACAGACATTCTGAGATCCAACGCAGGGCGGGAAACAGCACGGTGTAGCAAAAAGCCTGAAACAGGTCGGGAGACAACGAAAACCAGAGCAACGGCTGCGCAAGAGGCCATAATCAAGGAGCCGAAACGACAGAAGAAGGAAGCCCAAAGGGTGGTTCTCCATAAAGAGGAAAGAAAGGAAATGAAAAAAGGAGTAGCAGAGGAGCTGTCTAAAAAAAATTTTGAGGCGGAATCAGAGAGAAAACAATGAACCGGAGCTACTTGGGCGCCGAGAAAAGCGAGACTGTGGCAGAAAGGCGGTGGCAATAAGGCGATGGCAATAAACCGGCGGCGCGCTGCGGCGCGCTTCCCGCCCTCCGGGCCGCCAAGCGCCAAGAGGCGCCCGGCCCGTAGCGAGCCGCCAGCACGGCCGCTCCCCAGCGCGGCGGTGCCTACCTGGACAGGGAATCAGCGCTGGGCGGCCGCGCCACCGCGGGCCGGGCGCCGAGGCTCTCGCAGCTCGAGCTCTTCTCCATGACGCGGGGGCAGCGGGAGAAAGACCGCCGCGGTCTGCTCGGCTGCGCGTGGGCGGCCGAGGACAGCGAGCGGGACGAGCGGAGCGAGCGGGGCGGCGGCCTCGCTCAGGCCAGCGCCGGCCGCGGAGCGAGACCGGAAGCGGCCATGTTGGCCCGGCGTGCACCGCGCGCGGAGGAGCCACCGCGCAGGCGCAGCCCCACTCCCTCGCGCCTTGCTCTTCGGCTACGAGGCTCACGTGAGTCCCGGCCCGCGACGGCGGTGGCGGCTGGGTAGGGCGTCGGCGCCTGGGCTAGGGCGCCGGGCGAGCCCCGGGGGGAGAGCGAGGGCGGAGGGATGGAGCAGGGCTTCTGCGGATGGCGGGGAGAGCCCTAGAAGTTAAGAGCAGAAAGGGGCATAGTGCCTCATGGAGTGGAGATGGTTAACAGGACATGTCCGCGAAAAGGTGATAAAGAAGGTACGCTAAGAGTAAAGGAGCAAATAATAGCAATACTGCACAAAGCTATTGCCAAGGTGGAAATCTTGGTCACCGTTGTAAAAAGGCGTTGGGAAAGAGGCTGAAAGGTCCTGGCATACCGTGCCTTTAGTTACATAGGTATGTGTATCCTGAAATTTTTTATAGCTAAAGCTTTTATTCAGTATTAATTGTTCACAGCAGGAAAGATAGACGAGGAAATGGGCAGGGAATGGACAAGAAGGACACAGAACTAAGTGCAGTGGTTTTGACAGAGGAAAGACTTAGCAATTTCCCTGCCCTTTAAAATTCCCTTGTGAAGCAGGAAGGGAATGTGGAGACAACTGTTACAAGAGAAAAGGAACTGAGTAAAGGCAAAATGATTGTGCTAAAAATTTTCTGTGACAGGGGACACAGGAAGGATATAGAAAGGAACTTTTCTGATTGAGACAGTCTTTTGTGTAGTATTTAAAACATAGTTTGAGCCAAAAAGCCCTCTAGAAACTTTCTTGCTAAGATAAACATAATTAAAGTAGATGTCAATTTTTTACTGTACAGTTAAAAATGTGAATTGTAGTGCATTGAAATATTAACTCAAATAGATTCCCAGAAAAACTTGCTCAATTTCTAGCGTAGGCTAGGAAAAGTATTAATGAACAAATACATGTTCAACCACAGAAAGCTTAGCCCTTCTATTCCATTTTCTAGGTTGGTAAGCCTGATTCTGTGACTGAACTTACTGTATGCTTGTGATTGTTCCTTTGAAATGAGAATAAACACATTGTTACAGGTTAGTTCCAGAAAGTCCCCCATCTCTCATACACTCAAGGAAGGCCTTCAGGAAGCTGATTGACTGTGGGCTTGCTATATTCATCAAAAGATAAGCCTATCTGAATGAAGAGTTGGGCCTCATTAGTTAGAGGGGAGTCACTGGGACCCTGCCTCCTGGCCACCAGCTATGAGCAGGTATTCTCTACTATACCCTTCACCAGGCCCTTTCTGCCTTGGAGCCAGCCAGTAATGGAAAGAACCAGCTGAAATTGTAAGCCCTTCTCTTTTAAATTATGTATTGGATATTTTGTCCCACTGACAAAAAAGTGTGACTTAGACATACATACAACAGATTTGTTTTTCTCTACATTGAGTCAGCTAAGGTTCTAAGGAAATAGGCCTATTGCTATGATTCTCCACTGAATTTACTACTTCACCATTAACCCAATTATAAAGTTTCTCAATATGAAAAATGATGGCTTAATATGAAAGTTGTATTACTGAATTTTTCTGATAAGTTGGCAGCCATGCTGTGTATACCCAAGAAAAAACAACTTGATTAGCACTAACTAATTTTTTTTTTCTTTCCCGTATTGGAGATTAAACCCAGGGCCTTTGCATTGAGCTACATACCATCCTTTAAAAAAAATATTTAGAAGTAGTAGTACTGAGGTGCAAAGTGCACAGATTGTCCTTAAATTTGTTATTCTCTTGCCTTAGCCTCTTGGAGTACTGTGATTATAGGAGCACAACATCATACCAAACTGATCTCACTGTTTATGAAACTATTTCATCCTATCCCACATCATATGAAACTTTGCTATCCACTAATAACAGTGTAGGTACATCTTTTATGTTAAATGGTTAACTTTACTCTTCCCCGAAGTTGTTTTTCTTCATACTAGGTCTGTATTTCTCAGGCTTTTGTAGAAAAAAACTAGCGTCTTGTTTTTAATTTTCCTCAAATATATAATAAAAATCACTAGAAAAAAAGAACATAAGCACATAAAATTTAAAGCACCAAAATTTTATATTTAATAGATACAGTAAATAACAATAGTTTAAGTCAACTGTAGTCAACTGAATTCTGACTAATAATTCATAAGTTTTAAATTGCTCACCATGCTAAACAGCATGATGAAATCTCATACCATTTTTCTTGTGTAGAGCATGAGTCATATCACCAGGTAGTAGCTTTCTCTATTACTGTATAGACAGTATCAGTATTACAGTGCATGTATGCAAAAAGCCCTGTTTCCATAGGAGCTACTGTTATGTCACAACACCTTTGTCATTTTCCTTCCTTTATCTCACCATCTGGACATTATATCATCACATATCATCATGAGAAGCCTAAGTACAATATAATCAGGTTTTTTGAGAGATCAAATTCATATAACTTTTATTCTAATACATTATAATGATTCTATATTACTAGTTATTGCTAATAACTTATTGTACCTAATTTATAAATTTTTATCAGAGTTGGTAAGAAAAAGTACAATATAAATAAGATTTGGTACTACCAGTGTCTGAAATCTTTGCATATTTTTTCCACAAAATTTGCATTTCCCAAATTGATTGCAATCCCATATGCCTGCAAAATTCTTGTAAGGAATCTGTAAACATTCTTACTATTAAATGCCTGTAAAAGTAAAAATAAAGTATTGCATATTGACATACTCTGTAGAGTTATGATCCTGTCAGGTACAATCTAAATGGCTGGAAATATAGCTCATGATAGTGTTTGCTTAGCATGCACAAAGCTGTAGGCTAAACACATAACCCAAGGTTTCTGTTCCTAACAATGAGATGGCTCTCTTCTTCTCCACTCTATTATTATAACTATATAGGAACTAGAAAGAGATTAGTGGACCTGCAAAACTTACATAAGATCTGCAAGAAAAGTTTTGAGAAGTGAAAGATGACTGGAGCTTACTGAAAGGTAAAGAATAGTAATTCATATCAAAACTACAGGAAAATGATTCAAATGTTTTTTTTTTGTTTTTTTTTTTTTTTTTTTTTTTTTTTTTTTTTTTTTTTTTTTTTTTTTTTTTTTTTTTTTTTTTTTTTTTGTCGTAGTTGCACATTACCAATGCTAGATCACTGTTTTCCAGGCACTCTTTAGTAGGAAAGTGTCAATAGGATGAGGAGATACAGGGTGATCCACTGGTGTGTTGCCATTTGGCATGCAAGAAGCAGCACAGGTACAAGAAGCAGCACAGGTAGCTACAGAAAGATGCCCAGATCTGAGCATTTCCTTCTCCCCAGCTAACCCTATAACCATAGGCAGGCTTCTTAATTACACCGGAGGGAGACAGTTCTCATGCTGAACCACTCATTACACTGAGGTGCAAGCATTTTCCTGGAGGCCTGGCATTGCCTGATTGCTGGAGAGATTGCAACTCCAGACTGCTCAAGTCCAGTTTGCAGTGCCAAGATGAACATAGCCTACACCTTTTCCTTAACTTGCTAAGATCAATACAAGGTTAGACTTTCTCTGGAACTTTTTAATCAACCAAGGTTGCTAATATTACAAAAAGAACATATACTCCCAAGAAAAAAGTTAAAAATATAGGAAGAATAGTTGTTATGAACACATACAAGGCATGGGGAAAATGGCAATTTAAAATGTTTTAAAAAAAATTTTAAAGGATTAATTGTAAAAAAAAAAAGATATAAAACTAAGTAGTTGAAGAATTCAGAAGATAAATAACAATGGAGTCAAAGAATAATTAGCTTGACACTCAAGTAAAGCAGTGCTCTTATAAAACACCAGGAACAGATAGGGAAAAAGGATATGAAAGAAGTGAGGAAAAAGTGTCAGCACTAATATACTATGAGACTCAGTAGGAGGTAGAGAAAATATGTGAATAGTAATTAACTAAAATTCTCCCAGAGAAGGATAAAAGGCTACAAATAACATGTTAACAGGGTTTACAACAGCGTGCATGTATAAATTCCTTGCCTTTACATACATAAGAAAGAATAAGTATAAATGAATGATAAGAGGCAGAGACCACTGGACAGGCTTTTTTGAAGCAAACAAGGCATTCAGTCTTACCTGGGTGCAGGGCAGATGGAAGATGAGAAGAATGTGCCAGGAAAAGGAGAAGCAGGCTTCTTTAAAGGGCTCAGAAAAAGGTAAGGGACATTAGGTGAGAAGGTTCTAGCAAACATCAGTGGGAAAAGCTCTGTTACCTCAGGTTTACATTTGGGGTACCCAATGTTAACATATGGATGTTCTCAGCTGTCCTGGTGCTTGGAAAATTCTATTCGCAGCTAACTTATCTCCTTTTAGGACATGCTGTATTTTTCTTGGGCAACAGCTTCAGTGCTCACCTGGGTTTTCTCTTGAGAGCAAAGGTTGTTGCTGACAAACACCTTAGGTGCTGGGAAAGTCCCACCCATGTCAAGCCTGATGTAAAGATGAAACACTAGCCTGGGGAGATAGCCCAGAAGTCTAAGTTCCTGCCTGGCAAACTAAAGAACCTGAACTTGATCCCCAGTACCATATGCCATGTTAACCACTGAAACCAGGTGGGGTGGTGTATACCTATAATCCCAGCACTGGGGAGGGTGAGACAGGAGTATCACTACAAATCTGGACTGCACAGCAAGACCTTGTATCTAATTAATTAATTAAAAAATTTTTAAAAGGTGAAACTCTCAAAGTTTCTAAAAGAAAAAAAAAAACATTTTAAAATGACAGAAGAAAGTCATTTTAAAATTGACTTAGTGGTGCACGCCTGTTATCCCAGCACTTGGGAAGCTGAGGCAGGAGGATTGTTGCAAATTAGATACCAGCTTGGGCTCCAAAGTGAGCTCAAGACCAGCCTGAACCTGCATAGTGAGACCTGTCTCAAAAAGACCAAAAAGGGCCAAAAATAGCTCAGCAGCATAAGTACCTGCCTGGCAAGTACAAGGTCCTGAGTTTGATCTCAAGGAAAGGAAAAAAAAAAACTCTGATAGACATATCCCAGTAATAACACTAATTGTGAGAATCTGATGAAGTTCATATCATAGGCTATCTATATAATTTTGAAGGAAACTCAAGATTAAATTGTGAATAGGGATTGTCTGAGGCCTAGTATCTTGTCTGAGCAGTCTGCAATATGCAGAAACAGAGCTCCATGTTCCTCAGGTCACAGCTGAGGCCTCCTCTGGTGAGGCTGTGGTGCCCCAGAGCAAGACTACATCAGTTGACGGACTCCTGGTTTCTTGAGAAGCAAGGAGTAACAAAAAAGTTTCACCAGAAAAAAAAACAAACTCCTCACCAAACTGCCATCCCTGTTCACTGTCATTATCAACATCAGATCCTCATTAATGCAGCACTTCGAGTCATCTGAAATAATCCTTGTCAGTGTAAGATCCTCTCAGCATCAGCCCTCTGTGCCCTCTTGAGTCATCCAATAAGTTGCTCACCATTGTCTCCAGTGTGAATGTGCTCTGTAAGAACTGCCTCCTAGCTGCCTCATAGCCTTTTTGTTTCTAGTGAACAGCTGGTCAGCCAGCCACCTGCTGCATTGCCCTTTTGTGCCTTTTTCTTGTGAGCTGTAATACCTGGCAGAAAATCGGGCTCACTTCAAGGGTCCCCAGTAGGCTTATGCACCACAAAGGAAACCACCAGCAGAGTGAAGACAACCTACAGACGGAAAAATGCTTTGCCAGCTATTCCTCAGACAATTAATATCCAGAATGTATAAACAAAAAAATTAGACCTCCCAAATTTAAAGACCCAATTAAAAATGATCATCTGAAATCTATAGTGATGTCTCAGATTTTTTAAAAAATGCCAATGAATATATGAAAAAATGTTCAGTATCACGGGCCATTCAAGAAATGCAAATTGGGCCTGTGAGATAACTCAGTGGTCTAAAGCACCTCCTTAGGCAAACTTAGGCAAGCATGCAGGGACCATGGTTAGATCCCAGGCACCACATGCTGTGCCAGCCCCACACCCAGGGCAGGCTGAGCTGGCCACCAAAAAAAGAATTGCAAATTAAAACACAGATTCCATCTTACTCCACAAATAGTTATCATCAGGAAATCAATAATGAATACTGGCAAGGCTATGGAAAAAGAAATATTTCTCCATTGTTATTGGGAATATAAATTGATACAAGCACTATGGAAGTCAGTATCCTAAGAAAACCTAAAAAATAGAAATTCCACTTGACCCAGTATTCCCCTTCTAGGTATCTTCCCAAAAGAGTTAATGGCATCGTATTACAGTGATATGTACAAACTAATTTATACTGTTCAATTTATAATAGCTAAATCTTAGAAGCACCCTATATGTCTATCAGTAAATGAATTGATAAAAAAATGTGGCATATACAAGGGAGTACTACTGTACCATAAAGAAGGATGAACCTGAGTCCTTTGTGGAAAAATGGAAGCACCTTGAAACCTCAATGTTAAGTGAACTAAATCAAACATAAGCTTAAGTATCACAAGCCTTCTGTTATAGAGTATGTGTGTATTAGTGAATATAAAATAAAAGACAGATAATATGGAAAAAAAGAGGCAGGGGAAAAAACATGCTGAAATCCAGCCAAGAAAATATACCTAAAGGTGTCTTATGTGATTCGTATGTTATTGGCCAATTATTCTGGTATTTGATCTGTATATATGATGAATAACTTTAAAGGTGTCTCAGTTACTCTTCTTTTGTTGCTGGGACAAATGCCCAACATTCAAAATGAAGGAAAGAAAGGCTTATTTAGCTCACAGTTACTAGAGGTTTCAGTTCATACTTGACTGGCTACAAAGCAGACTAGCGTGTGGCAGAGGGCAGCAGTTCATAGTGGTAAGAGACAGCAAAACAGCAAGAGCAAAAGGAAGGAGTGACAGCAACAATCACAACAGAGAGGAAGTCTGTCTCCCTTATGTTGCATTCTGGCTGGGTGCATCACTTATACCCATAATCCCAGCAGTGCTCACCACTGTAACCCCAGTGGATCATGAGTTAGTCACAATCTCTAGAAGTCAACCCCATGACTGCATGAGGCTTTGGGGGGACAACTAGATGTAAACCAAAATATAAGGTAAATAAATGAATCTGATATTGGAAAGACAAAAGGGGATGGAAGGCAGAGGGAAAAAGAGAAATGTGCTGCACACATGTTACAATTCACTGCAGTGGATATAATCATTATGTACTGCCAGTGTGAACTAATGAAAGTGAAAAAAAAAGAAAATGCAGAAAGAAAATATGATGGGCTCAGGGCACACTACACCAAGTTATACCAAATGAACTCAAGCAGTCTGATAAAACTGGAAACAGGTAAGTCACTAACATCACCCCCTCATTCCTCTTCTCTAAAGTGGATCATAAAACTCTAGGAAAGATTTTTCTAAGCTTCCCCTGAAACAAGTCATAAAACCCTTTGTATGAGAGGTATCCTCCTAATACCTAAGGAATGCTTAGATGTTTTCATATATCTGGAAATAAAAGGCCACACAGAAGAACTGAACAAAGAGACCCTGCTAAGTTTTCTCTATACACGTGTGTGTGTGTGTGTGTGTGTGTGTGTGTGTGTGTGTGTGTGTGTGTTTGAGACAGGGTCTTGCTATGTCAGTCATGCTGGCCTTGAACTTTCAGCAATCCTCCTACCTCAGCCTCCTAAGTCCTGGGACTACAGGTGTGTGCCATGCCTGGCTTTTACATTATACCTTTTTTGATCCTATCATATTTCTCTACAGCTATCCATTCTTCATCAAATCTAAAATAAAAGTACACAAATTACCTCATTTTTGTGTATATCTTGATGTACTTGTGAAGGCAAAAAACAAACCAATTTGTTTGCTTTTCTCTTTGTTAATCTCTCCTTTGTTATAGGGACCTTAGCCAGAACCTACAAAGAGTAAGGAAAAGTTATTATTCTCATGTAAAGATAAATGGAGGAAATTTTTTCAAAGCTCTAAATTACAATTTTTATATGTAGTTATCACTAAAAAAAATAAGGGGAAATAAATCTATTATTAGGCAACCAAGACTTTAAATTTTTTACCCTTTAAAGCCCTCTTTGACAGTATTATGAAATACTTTGGCAAGAAAATGAAGTTCAGGGGCTTCTTAAGGGATGGAAGTGAAGTGAAAATAGCAAGGGCAGGGTGTGGGAAATAATGTATCTGATTCTTGTGAATAGAGATGTGAATAAGTTTAAATTGAAAGAGGAATCAGTTTATCAGCCTTTACTGTGTTATGGTGCAAAAACATTTTCAAAATCTCATTGGCTATTCTGACAAAATTTTATCTCATGCCATGATTACTTGCCAGCTTCAGATGTGCTATCTCTTTTCAATGTAGCTTCCTCTAGGACTCTAAAGGATGTTGTAGCCCTTAGCTGGGACTGACATCTCATTTTCTCATGGCAGAATGACAAGTCCATAGCACACAAAGCTGCTTAGATCAGGCATGGATCACCTAACTCATGTCCTGTTGGCAAAGAAAGTAGATGGAGAAACACACTTCTCCTTCAGAAAGGACTTTGCAAGAACAGTTGCCTCAGCAGCAGGTAATATAACTCAACCAATGGGAAGAAATCAAAGAAAAAAAGAGAAAATAAAAACAAGAATTGAACAAAAAAGGGCCAGAGATTCACATCAATTACACATGTGCCTACCTCGCAAGCACAAGGTCCCAAGTTTGATCCTTAGTACAAATAAAATAAAATAAAAATTAATTTTAAAAAATGTCTGAACATGTGAGGATGGAAAAAAATATGGTGGACCTTAAATTGATTTTATGATGTACTAATGAAACCTTAATAATTAAAAAATTATCAATCATAATTTTATCAGATCTCAATATAATAAAATTAACAAATTAAGTAAATAAAAAGATAAATTACTTTTGAACAAAAGTGGGAATACAAATACCCAGTACCACAAAAAAAAAAAAAAAAAAAAAAAAAAAGGAATAGGAAGCCAATTACAGAATGCTTAAAACTGAAAGGAGGACTTGTCGGCCATAGCACCCCCTTCTCGCTGGAGTTTGCTGATCTGGCCACCACCCCTAACACTGAATACCACCAGAGAGACCAGTTAGGGTAGCACTTGCCCCTCCAGCCTTCCCATCAGAGTTTCTGATTCTGCCCCACCTTCCTTCCATCACTGCCACCCTGAAGACAATGGGGAGACTTGGCAGCCCTAGCCCTACCCCTTCAGCCTTCCAATTGGAGTTTGCTGATTCGTGCTGCTACTCATTGCCCTGAAGACTGCTGAGCAGTCCTACTACCACAACATCCTGCAAGAGCCTTGCAGAGCACTATTCTGTGCCAATCAACCATCAAGAGAGCCTTGTACAATTTCAGCCTACACTCATTATCAGATACTTTTTGAACTGTGGCTTCCCCCACTCTAATGATATAGAAACCACATTGAATATCACACAACAGAAGCTTTGGTGAGCCTACCATGCTCTCCATTCTCTGGAGAACCTTGCTGACCTGCACACTGCACATCTACCATCCCTACAAAAAATTACAAAAGGAAGAAACAAGACAATTGCAAACCTCTGGCCCACCCAAAACAAGTCCAGAAGACAAGGTCATAGAAGAACTTGGAAGTTGCAAACTTTAAATAGAGATAATAGGAACTGAAATAACTCCATGAGGCTATGGAAAAAATCGGGAATAATCTTTCACATAAAAAAAGAAATGACAACAATCATGAAAGAATTGTTTGATACATCTAAGGAAGACACATTTAAAAACAAATAGAAGGGTATAGGATGAAAACATTGAACAATAGGAGAATTAGAATGCATGAAACATTCACACAAATATCTATGACATTAACAATTCCTTTGAGAACAGGCAAAACTGCTTGAATGAGACTGAAGGTAGAATTTCAGACCTTGAAGATAATGAACACAAAAAGAAACATCTCCTAAAAATAACAGGAAACCAGGAAATAACAATACAACAATGAAACAGCTGGAAATAATACAAAAGATATAAAGGCTGTTTGCAGAAATTCTAGCAGAAAATTTCCTAAGCATGGGGAAAAAAATCTGATACACAGATGACTGAGGCATATAGAACACCAATTAGCCATAATCAAAATAAATTGTTGCCCAGACACACAAAAGATCCCACAAATTGAGCAAAAGAACAGAATATTAAAAACTTAGAAAAAAACAGATCACTTATAATGAAAATGACATCAGAATCACACCAGATTTCTCAACACAGACCATCAAGTCAAAAAGAGCTTGCAGTGAGACATTTGAGGTCCTGAAAGAAAACAACTTTCAACCCAGATTGATATATCCTGCAAAACTATCAAATTTAATGGAGAGATTTGATACTTCAATGACAAAGAATAACTAAAGAAATTCATGACAACCATGCCAGCCTTACAAAAAGTACTGACAGATACTGGAGAAAGAGGCAAAGATGACCAGAACTTTAACAACAGATGAGAACAACCAAGCAGAGCAAGCAATTAAGTAAAAGGGAAAAGTAGGGATCCTACAATAGGAAAGCATCATGATGAAGATAAGCCAATATTTGTTATAACTATCTATGTAAATGGCCTCAATTCACAAATCAAAAGAAGAAGACTGGCAGAATACATAGACAAAATCCAACGATACCCTGCATACAAGAAACATATTTAACTCAAAAGAAATTAATAGACTGAATGTCAAAGGATAGAAAACAATACTCAATGCCCCAGGACCCCAGAAAATGGCAGGGGCAGCTGTTCTGGTTGCTGGCAATATCAACTTCAAACCAAGTGTGATTAAAGAGACAGATCACTACATACTGGTTAGGGGAAAACTGCAAGAGTAAAAGGTATCAGTTACAAACATATATGCACCTAATGTAGGAGCACCCAAGTATATGAGACAATTTTTTTGTTGTTGTTGCAGAACTGGAGATTAAACTAAGGCTCTTGCCCTTGCCAGGGAAGCACTTATTCCACAGAGCCATCTCCCTGGCCCCTTATGAGACAAATTTTAATGGACCTGAAAAATTTAAGGAGCCATAATGTAATTGTCCTGGGGGACTTTAACACCACACTGACACAAAGATAGATCAACCATGCAAAAAGTGAGCAAAGAAATAACAGAAGTAAACTGAACTTGTGAAGAAGTAGATTTAATAGACCTTTACAGAGTGTTCCACCAAACAGCATCAGAATACACATTTTTCTCAGCTGCACATGGGATGTTCTCCAAAATAGATAATGTGTTAGCACATAGAACATGCTTAAGTAAATGCAAAGAAATTGAAATTATCCCATGCGCATTATCTGAACATAGTGCAATGAAAATGGAAATTATTGACAAAAAACCAGCAAAAACTCTATAAACACATAGAAACTAAATAATACCCTCCTTTAACAATTAATGAGTAATGGATGAAATAAGGGAGAAATTAAACAGTATTTAAAATCTAACGAAAAAAATGCGGATACCATTTACCAGAACCAGTGAGATGCTAGGAAAGCTGTCTTAAGAGGAAAATTTATAGCAATAAATTCTCACATCAGGAAAACAGAATGAGCCCAAATATACAATATGAACCTGCACCTCAGGCACCTAGTAAAGCAAGAGAAAGTCAAGCCCAAAACCCAAAGAAGATAGGAAATTATGAAGGTTGGAGAAGAAATAAATGCAATGGAGATGAAAAAAAAAACACACAGAATTAATGAGTTGAAGAGTTGCTTCTTTAGGGCCAAGGAGGTGGCCTAATAGAATAAGCACTTGCCTGACAAGCACAAGGGCCTGAGTTCAGTCCCCACTTCTGCCAAAAAAAAAAGTTGGTTCTTTGAAAGAATAAATAAATTGATAAACACCTAGCCAGCCTCATTAAAAAAATTCAAATTCATGCAATGAAAAATGAAAATGGTGAAATTACTACAGACCCTATACAAATTGAGATTATCAATACTTATTTTCAAAATCTTTACTCTCATAGAATGGAAAATATGAAAAAAATGAACATATCCCTGCATACATATAAACTACCAAAGCTAAATCAAGAAGATATAAAAATTTTGAATATCCCAATATCAGCCAGTGAAATTGAACATATAATCAAAAACCTGTCAATAGAGAAAAGCCCAAGACCTGATGGGTTCACAACTGAATTCTATAAGAAATTTTGGGAGGTCCTAATGCCAACTCATTTCAAATTCTTCAGTGAAATTGAAAGGGAAGAAATTCTCCCAAACTCATATTTGGAGGCAAGTATTACTCAGCTACCAAAAACAGAGAAGGACCCAACCATAAAAGAGAACTACAGGCCAATCTCCCTAATGAAAATTAATACAAAAATCCTTCATAAAATCCTAGCAAACAGAATTCAGCAAATCATCAAGATTATGCATCATGACCATATGGGATTCATCCCAGGAATGCAAGAATGGTTTAATACATTCAAAACCATAAATGTAATACATCACATCAACAGAGCCAAAGATAAAAACTCACATGATCATTTCAATAGATGCAGAAAAAGCTTTAGACAAAGTTCAACAACACTCATTCATGATAAAAAAAAAAAAAAAAAAAACTACAGAGAATCGAAATAGATGGTTTTTACCTCAACTTGATAAAAACCATCTATGACAAACCAAGAGTCAACATCATATTTACTGGACAAAAATTAAAAACCTTCACTTTAAAATCAGGAACAAGACAAAGGTGTGCACTGTCATCACTCTTGTTCAATATAGTTCTGGAAATACTAGCCAGAGTAGTTAGATAAGAGAAAGAAATAAAATCAATAATGATGGGAAAAGCAGAAGTGAAATTATCATTATTTGCAGATGACATGATGCTGTATATAGAAGACCCTAAAAACTCCAGTAGGAGACCTATAGATTTAATAACCAAGTTCATTAGTGTAGCGGGATACAAAGTCAAAACTCATAAATCAATAGCAAAAAAAAAAAAAAAAAATAGCATTTCTACAAACAAGGAACATACCAAGAGAGAAATTATGGAAACCACACCTTTCACAATAAAAAATGAAATACACCCCCCAAAATGAAATACTTAGAAATCTATCTCACAAAAGAAGTAAAATATTTATATGGTGAAATTCGTAGTGCTCTAAAAAGAGAGATCAAAGAGGATTTCAGAAAATGGAAAGATATTCCTTGCTCCTGGATAGGAAGAATGAATAGTGTGAAAATGGTCATACTCCCAAAAATGTTATACAGATTCAATGCAATCCTAATTAAAATACCATTAGTATACTTCACAGGTCTAGCAAAATCATTCCTGAAATTCTTCTGAAACCAGAAGAGACCTAGAATAGGAAAAACAATCCTGGGTAACAAAGGAAAGGCAAAGATGGTTATTCCATTGTTTGGATAAGATATCATGTTTGCATCTTGTACTATGATCAACTAATATGAAGACAACATCATGCAATGTATTAATTATTATAACTGTCCAAATAATCTGTTTCAAAACTCTCTCATTGCTATTTGTTCCTCAACAAAATTAATAATAAAAAAGCAAAAAAGGAAAGGCAGGGGATATCACAATCCTTGACTTAAAATTATACCACAAAGCTACTGTGATAAAATCAGCATGGTGGCATGGGTGCATGCATGCATAGGTGATGCACAGAGGAATGAAGCAGAGCCTCAGAACCACCACCCAGTCTGATCTCTGTCCATGCCATCCGTGGCAATGCCCACACAGCACCTGCTGCTGCCATGGAACTTCAGGTGGAAACTATCTCTCCAGGAGATAGGCACACCTTCTTGAAGTATGGCCAGACATGCGTGGTGCGCTACACTAGGATGCTCGAAGATGGCTACAAGTTTGATTCATCCTGTGACAGAAACAAGCCCTTCAAGTTTGTGCTTGGCAAGCAGGAGGTGATCTGAGGTTGGGAAGAAGAGGTGGGTCAGAGAAACAAACTATCTCCCCAGACTATGCCTATGGTGCCACTTGGCACCCAGGAATCATCCTGCCATATGTCACTCTTCAACGTAGAGCTTCTAAAACAGGAATAGCAGAAGTGGCCTCCTCCCTTAGCTGCCTGTTCTTGGATCTGCTATGGAAAGGGTCCTGTGCCTCCAAATGTGTGCACATTAATCATATGGAGCTTTTCCTGATATCCCACTACTCTCTGCGTAAACATCTACCCCAACTAAATGTATTCTGTCATTCAGCTTGGCTTCTGACACTTCCATTTCCTCGACCCTTTCTCCTTGTATGTATGTTTACCTAAACTATATGCCATAAACCTCAAGTTACTCATTTTGGTTTTGGTTTTGCTTGAAGATTCAGTTTCAGTCTTTTTGACCTAATCTCCAATTAAGTATATTGTCAAGTATTAACAGCACAAGTGATGGGCTAACTTCAGGATAGTAATTGGTGTTGGGGTAGGGCTTGCAAGAATATTTTAATTTTTGGATGAAATTTTTTTTTTTTGTTAAACATTCTTTCTGCTGCAACAGACTTGAGACCCTGTTGAGGGCTGAATTACTCTCCACTGTGAGAGATTTCCTTGGGTTAAGTTGAAAGCCCTGCCCAAACTGAAGTGGAAAGGGGGAGAGCCTCAGCCTCTGCCAGCCCCAGCCACTTCCCTTGAAACTTTTGCCTTTTGAAAGCAGGTCTCTTTCATTACTATGATGGACACTACCAGTATGTGTCCCTGGGCCAACAGGGACTTCTGATACCTTCATTATGACCTAACCCCCTCACCATCCTGTGCTTTATCTAAAGGATTTTTATGACATTTCTAATCTCATAACTACCCAAGTTTCACTTCCTAAATTTTAAGAACTTTAATTGAAAGTTTAAATTGAATGTGCTGTTTGTAGACTTATCAGCCAATGAAAGTCCCACCATCATGACAAATCCTTCAGTGTTTTCTGAAGATAATGATGCTGGTCATTGCAGCTTCAAATCCCTTGTTTTTTATTTTGTTTTTGTGAGAGTTTTTATTTTGTTTTGTTTTGTTTTTATGCTTGGCTCTCTCTGCTGATCTTAGAGTTCCCTGGCTTTTCTTCCCTCAGTCCCTTTTCACCCTTTGATGTCCTGGGAAGTGATCTGGTGAGAGACATTGTTGCTTTGTTGCCCATTCTACACACCCTCAGTACCACCCCTCCCCCATCCCACATATGAGTTTCAAGCTTTATTATTGCAATAAAAGTGCTTTGTTCTGGCTTTTCTCAAAAATAAAATAAAATCAGCCTGGTACTGGCAAATAAAACAGACCTGAGGATCAATGGAACAGATTAGAAGATATAAACACAACTATAAGCAGACTCAACTACCTTATCTTTGACAAAGGGGCCAAAGATGTTCATTGAAAGAAAGATAGCCTCTTCAATAACTGGTGCTTGAAAAACTGACTTTACACATGCCAAAGGCTTAAACTAGACCCATGCCTATCACTTTGCACAGAACTACAGTCAAAATGGGTCAAAACTTTAAATACTGAAACTGAAACGCTATGTTGTCTGGAGGAGAAAGTAGGTAGAAATCTTAAGGACCTTGGGGAAAGCAAAAAGTTCATGAAAAAAAAATCAAACTCCATAGGAAATACTTCAAAGAATCAATGATGGTGATCTCATCTTTTTTTGAAAAGCTTCTGCACTCCAAAAGAATTCACCAACAGAGTAAAAAAGAAAATTTAAAAAGTAGGAAACAATTATATGTAAACTCTCTGTTGGACAAAGGACTCCTATCTAGAACATATAAAGAATTTTTAAAAATCAGCTCTCCAGAATTCAAAGACCCAATCCAAAACTAGGCATCTGAAGTGAGTATATACTTCACAAATAAACAGTTTGAATGGCAAATAAACATGAAAAAATGTTTAACATCATTGGTCATTCAAGATATGCAAATTAAAACAACACTGAGATACCATCTTATGCCAGAAAGAATGGCTATCATCCAGAGGTCAACCAAAAGGTAATTTTGGAGGGGCTATAGGGAAAAAGGAACACTTCTCCACTGTTGGTGGGCATGTAGGTTAATACAACCATTATGGAAATAAGTATGGAGATTCCTCAAAAAGCGAGAATTGTAAGTCCCATTCAAACCAGCTCTTTCCCTCCTAGGTATTTTTTCAAAAGAACTGAGATCATCATACCACAGAGATATATGTGCACCCATGTGTATAGCAGTGCAATTTGTCATACCTAAATCTTTCAAACAACACAAACGTCCATCAACCAAAGAATGGATAAAAAAATATGGTATTTTGGACCTTGGAGATGGCTCAGCAGTATAAGTACCTGCCCAGGCAAGCACAAGGACCTGGATTCAATCCTTGGTACCACAGGCTGTGCTGGCTCTACATTGGACTGGCCACCAAGACAGGGCATGGTGGAGCATCCTTGTAATCTCAGCATTGGGGATGCTGAGTCAGGAGGATCACTGTAAGTCCAGGCTGTGTAGTGAAACCTTGTACCAAATATATAAATTAAAAAGTATATACAGGTATGGTATTTTTACACAATGGAGTATTATTCAGCTATAAAAAAGATAAATTTGAGGCTTTTTTAGATAAATTGATGTAGCTAGAGACTATATTTGCAAGCAAGAATAAATCAGATCCACATATGCAAACGTTGTATTATGTCACTAGTGTGAGAACTTGAAAGAGTAATGTAAATCTAAAAGGTATAACATGTACTGTGGAAGGGAAAGAAATTGTTCAGCAGAAAGGAAAAACTGGGGAAAGAAAAAGAACAAATGTAAAAAGGGAAAAAGATATGTTTGGATATATATGAAGAATAGTTTGAATAACCATATTATCGATTTCTACTGGTCTTTTGAAATGAACAGTTAATGCTTACATTTTTTTCTTACTGATTTTTTTCTTCTTTTGGGGTTCTTATAACTTCTTTGTTATTTTTATTTTTAAATAAATCTTATACATTTATATATGGCAATGTGAACATCTAATTTGAAGATAGCATCATGTAAACCAGCAACCATTGTTGAATTCCTATTACTTTTCTTAATGAAATCTTGTATGATTTCTAATGGTTTTTTTGTTATGTCTCTATTTTGTATTCTTTATCTTATTTTATTTTATGTTTTATTTTTGCAGAAATAAATGAAGACCAATTTATTGGGGGCTCAGTGATCACCCAAAGGACTAGGTCACTGAGTGGGAAGCACTGGCTCCAGCAACAGTGCATCATGGCACAACTGTGCTGGAGCTAGAAAGGGACTTGGTGACCTGGCAAACCCACTGCAGGTATGGAGGATTCCCCAGCTCCACAGGCAACATGATCACCTCTGACACTTCATAAGGGTGCACAGAACAGACAAAAGCTGTCAAAGCAGGGACCACGGAACTTTGGGTTTTAATAAGCAGCAGCACTTTACTGTCTTCCTTGATCTTTCCTTTCCACTCATAGATGGATGTGATCTCAGGGATGAGATTGACGCAGGCTGCTAGATGCTTCTCCACCACAGCCCTGGCAATCTCCTTGGCATCCTTCTCACTGGGGCAAGTGACAAAGGCTGTGGACACAGATCCCAGGATGTAGCAGGAGCTGGAGGTCAGGCAGGGCTGGGGCAGGGGGGCTTCCAGACAACATGGACAGCAGGGCTCTAGGTAGTGACAGAAGGCAGGAGGCCGCAGGCAGCAGCGCTGACTCCACAGAAGTGACAGGAGCAGAACAGCCCCTCTGCCGGGCAGGGCTGTGGATGCCCGCACCTCTCTCATGCAGCCTACGCTGGGAGAGGAGGCTTGATACCAAGTCACAAGTCAGGCAACAACAAGCTATTTTGTATTCTTTAAAAAGAAACAAAGGAAGGATAGGTAGTGAAAATTTGATGGGTTGAAATTTGTGAAAGAACACTTAGAAAAAATTATAAAAATATATTAGCAAAAAGTAATGAAACAAGGCTGGGGAGATAGTTTGAAATTGGGTGTGCTGGCACATGCCTGTAACCCAGTATTCGGTAGGCTGAGACAAGAGGATCATTGAGACCAAGCTGCATAGTGAGACCCTGTATCAAATAAATAAAAGATTTAAAAAAATTTTAAAGTAATGGAACAGCCAGGTATAATGGTGCATGCCTGGAATCTCAGCACTCTGTTTCAGATAGGACTGAGATAGTATTGCTTGTGAGTTCAAGGCCATCCTGGGTCTTGAGTGAGTTCAAGCTGAACTCACTCCTGAATTGGAGTGAGACTATCTCAAAAAGAAAAAAAAGGTAATCAATCAAAAAGATAAAGGTAAATTTGAAGAATAAATTCATTTCTTTTTCTTTTTTCTCCCTACTCCTCCTGCCTCTGTCCCCTATGCAACCCCCCCCCCTTTGCATAGTTTTCTTTTTCTCTTCCTTCTTGAGCAGAAACATTTATCTTCTGCCCTGTACCACAGGAGTTCCTGGTTTTCAAGCCTCTCAAATTCAGGGAGTTACCCAAGTGATCATCAGTTCTCAGGCCTTGGCCTCAGACTGCGAAATCCACCATCTACTCACCTGACTCTCAGGCCTTCAAGCTCTAATTGATTACATCACCAGCTTTCTTGGTTATCCAGTCTTGCAGATAGCATATCGTGGAACATTTTCTCTTCATAATTACATAAACCAATTTCTACAATAAATCTCTTTTTATATATCCAAGTATATTCCATTGGTTCTGTTTCTAAAGATGTGCTAAATACTCAGCTCTATGAATTACAGAAAAAACAATATAGAATACCCACAGAAACAAGATGAAAATAAATATAACAAAAGGTATAAATCAACAATGTAAATAATGACCTCAGAAAGAGTTAAAAATTAACACAAGCTAAAATATATTTTAAGTACATTTTAAAAATAACATTCCCACAAGGTTGAACATAAAAATAGAATATATAAATGATCAATATATAGATGAAAAAGAAGTAATAGAACAAGACTAAACATCATAGAAAAATATTGTGGGCATCTTTACATGAAATATTTTAAAATATCAGTAAGTAAACAATCTTGAAACACAAAAGGTGAAAATGCTAAATAATACATGTAAAATATATAAATTGAAATAGCAATTAAAGACCACCATGCAACTAGAGAATATACTCCAGTGAAATAAATCAGACCCACATATGTAAATGTTGTATTGTCCTCTTAGTATGAGAACCTGAAACAGAAAAATGGAACCTGAAGGGTATAATAGATACTGGGGAAAGGCAATGAATTCATTCAAAAGGAAAGAGTCACTGAGTTGAGATGGACAAGAGAGGGAGTAGGGAAAGAGATTTATCCATGTATCTAAGTAGGTTGGTTTGGACAACTGTACTATGCATTTCTGCTGGTCTATGGAAAGGAGCAGTTAATGTTTTAATTTGTTTTGTCTCCTGTTTTCAATTGTTTGTATATTTTTCTTCTAAATTTCTCATATATTTCTTTTTTATCTTCAAATTTTATGTGCATATATCTGGTAATATGAATAACTGGTGGAAGACAATAGTATGTACTACAATAAATACTGTGAAATGAATATTTATTAAGTGAAATTCTGTATCAATTTTTAATTCTAATTTGCATTCTTTAAAAATTTTTAAAATTTTAAAAGACCACCACTAGGGATCAGAGAGATGGGTCAGTATAATAAGCGCTTGCCTGGCAAGCACAAGGGTCTGAGTTCAACCCCCAGTTGCACCAAAAACAAAAACCTCACCATTATAAACATTTTTTATGTATCAATTCTAAACAATTTTCAAGGAATTGAAGATACAAGGTTGCCTAATTCATTTTAATAGCCCCCAATTTCATATATTTATAAATATTTATGAACTTTAGTGAAATTTTAAGTATAATATTGATTAAAATAGTGTTGTCAAGGAAAAATATATTTTCTTTCTTGGTGGAACTGGGGATTGAACTCAGGCCCTTGGACTTGCCGGGGAAGTACTTACTCCACTGAGCCATCTCCCCGGCCCCAGAAAAAAAAAAAAAAACAATAAACTATAGGAATAAACAATTACATATTTTTACACAGAAATTTAGAAATCTATCCATGTACAGCATTGTAGCAGGACAGTTCTATGACAGTTTTTTTTTTCTTGTCTCTTGTTTTTAATTATAACATTTTTAAGCAAACATTCAGTTGAGAGATAGTATAGCAGTAATTGATATGACATTAAAAGCAGTACATATTAAGAAGACCAGAATGACAGGCATTCCAAGCATGGCTCTAGTATTTGGTGCACTTGCTTACTTCACAAGTATCAGCATATATAGTTAGTCAGGGTGAGAATCCTACCAACTAACTGCTAGGTTCATAAACCTGCTTAAGAGTCTGAGGATCATTGCCTTAACCATCTTGTGCATATAAATGTATGGTTTTGCCCCTGTCATGTTTCCTAGCTTTTCTCCTTGCCCTCTCTTCATTATTTAATTCTTAAGTTCTCACTTTCCTTTTAATTGTGCTATAACTATTTTTTTTTTGAGTTCTTATACTAGGGAGACTGTATGATATTTACACATGTAGGTCTGGTTTATTTCACTGAAGGCTTCAAGTTTATCATTCTTTATAACTGAGTAATACTCCATTGTATAAACATATCATATCATTTTCATCCATTTTTCAGGTAACAGGCATTTTGGTTGCTTCCAAGATTTGGCTATCACAAACTGTGCTGCTATAAACACAGTGCACATATTTCACTATGATATGATGTTTTCAATTCTTCTTGGAAAATTCCCAGTAGGAGAATAGCTGGATTGAATGGGATTTCCAGTCTTAGGTTTTTAAGGAGTCTCCATATGATTTCCATAATGGTTGCACCAGTCTATGTTTCCACCAGCAATGGAAAAGTGTTCCTTTTCCCCTACAGCCTCTCCAACATTTGTTGTTGGTTGATTTTTTTTTTTTTTTAACAGGGATTGAACTCAGACCCTTGGCCTTGCCAGGGAAGCGCTTATTCTACTGAGCCATCTCCCTGGCCCGGTTGATTTCTTTATGATAGCCATTCTTTCTGGAATGAGATGGTATCTCAGTGTTGTTTTAATTTGCATTTCATGGGTGGCTAGTGATGTGGAGCATTTTTTCTTATATTTATTCACTATTATAGTTTCATCCTCTAAGAAGTGTGGGTTCATCTCAGATGCCCATTTCTGGACAGGGTCTTTAAATTTTGGGGCCCTAATTTTTTTACTTCTTTATAAATTCTAGAGAGAAGACCTTTGTCTAAGTGCTTGGGTAAATCCTGAGGGGACTTGACTGACCTTGTCAGATACAAAATTTACATTTCTTGCTATATAGGTCCTGCTTTATCTTGGTCTTAACCATCTAGCAGAAAACTATAAAAACGAGGTATAAAAAGTAAAACCATATTAATATGTTGAGGTGTAAAAGGCTCAAGTTAACAACTTCCGACATTGCCAGCCCTATGGATAACCCACTACTATTATGAACTACTGGGCTGTATTGGAATATTTTGTTGAACTCACACACTTACAATGTTTAAATGGCAATGGAATACCCATCTCTGACAAAACTGAACAAAAAGGGGATACAAATGAAGGACCATTTTGTATCCGTAATATACAAAATAGGATGGATATACAGCTACTTTCTCTAAATTTAATGAGATGAAGTATTTGTACTAATAGTGTTTGGGCAAGATATCATGTATGCATCTTGTACTGTGAATGATGACTATGAAGGCAGCAATCTGCAATGTATTAAATATTGTAACTGTTCTACTAATCTGTTTTGAAACTGTCTCATGCTGTCAACAAAATAATAGGATAGGAAATTATAGACCCTTCTTCTGAACAGAAGTACTGAGTTAATAATAATGTAATTATTAATTATTAATAATAATAAACTGAATATCTCCATGAGAATTTTAGAACCTTAACACCAAGAAAATAGGAAAACATGGCCTAATAAAAGGAATAATATAAAAGTCCAGAAACCAATAAGTTCCTATGTCACAAGTTCACTTAAGAAGCCTTGTGTGGACATTCTAGCTAGTAGTAACATCCAACCAGCTAAGGCTTTAGCTGACATGCAGCTGCACCTGTCAGACATGTGATAGCTCAGCACTCAGATGATTCCTGCCCCAGCCACTGAGAACTCTGAGCCACTGAAAATCCAGCTGAGTTCCCCAATGTAGTAGAACAGGAGAAAATATGCTTTAGATGCCTTGTTCAGAATATGATCATAATAAAAGATTATTTTACAACACTAAATGTTGGAGGTGACATTGATGTATAACCATAGATAACTGGAAAAGTAAATAAATACCTAACATTGCACTTTGATGACACTCAGTTGTCCCATAGTTCACTGTGTATTGTCTATTGTGATTGTAAATAGAGTATGAAGCTATCAAGATTGCAAAATGTTCTCGAATTTATAATACAGAAAAATATTATTATTATTTAGTAATTTGTACCTTTTGAGAAATCTGTCCATTTCTTCTGAGTCTTCTATTCTGTGAGCATAAAGATTCTCAAAGTAGCTATTGATAATCTTCTGAATTTCCATTGGGTCTGTGGTGATTTCACCTTTTTCATTACTTACTGCTTGTATTTGAATTTTTTCTTTCCTCTTCTTGAGGAGGTTAGTGAGGGGCTTGTAGATTTTGTTTAATCTTTCGAAGAACCAGCTTTTTGATTCATTGATTCTTTGAACTGTTTCCTTCATCTCAATTAAATTAATTTCTGCTCTAATCTTTATGATTTCTTCCTGTCTTTGGGCTCTGGGTTTGGTTTGCTCTTCCTTTTCTAGATGTTGAAGGTGCAACAGTAGAGTGTTTATTTGTTCTGTTCTGTTTTCCTAATGTGTGAGTTCATAGATATGATTTTCCCTCTGAGAACTGCTTTCACTGCATTCCATAAATTCCAATAAGTTGTGGTTGAATTTTCATTGAATTGTAAATATTGTTGAATTTCTTGTTTAATTTCATCTGTGACCCATTGATTGCTGAGTAGGGTGTTGTTTAATTTCCACATATTTAACAGGTTTTTCTGGTTTCTTTTGTCATTTATTTCCAGTTTCATTGTGCTGTGGTCAGATAGTATGCATGGGACAATTTCTGTTTTCTTGCATATACTTAAGCATGACCTCTGGACTAGTATGTGGTCTATTTTAGAAAATGACCTGTGCGCAGCTGAAAAAAATGTGTATTCAGCTGTGTTTTGGTGGAACACTCTGTATATGTCCATGAGGTCCATTTGTTCCAAGCTCTGGTTCAGTTCTGCTACTTCTTTGCTATTTTTTTTTTTTGTCTGGTTGACATATCTTTTTGAGATAAAGGGGTGTTAAGGTCTCCTATTAAGATTGTGGTCTTGGGTATTAGATTTTTCATGTCCATTAAGATTTGTCTTATATAGTTAGTTGCTCCTGTGTTTGGTGCATAGATATTTGTGAGTGTTATCTCGTTCCTCTTGAATTTTCCCCCTAACCAATCAATATATAGTGGCCTTTTTTGTGTTGTTTGATCCTTCTTGGTTTGAAGTTGAGACTGTCTGATTACAGAATTGCTGCTTCTGCTTTTTTTTGAGGTCCTGGGGCATGTAGTATTATTTTCCATATTTTGACTTTGAGACTATGAATGTCCTTTTGAGTTAAGTGTGTTTTTTGTATACAGCATATTGTTGGGTTTTGTTTTCTAATCCACTGTCCCAGTCTATTTCTGTTAATCGGTGAATTGAGTCCATTTACATTGATGGTTATAATTGAAATGTGTTGATTTATGATTGTCATGTTATTTACCTGCTATTGTTTACTCCTTTTTGTCCTGTGTTTAACTGTTTGCCCTGTTTAGTGGGTTCCTTCTGTTCTCATTTGTGAAGTTCTGGTCATTGTGGTCCCTCTCTAGAACATCTTTCAGTAGCCTGTGTAGGGATGGCTTTGTCATCATGAAATTTTTTAGCTGTTCTTGTCATGGAAGTATTTTACTTCTCTGTCAAACTTGAAAGAGAGTTTTGCAGAATGTAGTAGTCTGGGCTGGATTTGCTTTCATACAGGACTTGAAGAATTCTGCTCCATGCTCTCCTTGCCTTCATGGTTTGTGTAAAGAAGTCGGCTGTAATTCTGATGGGTTTTCCTTTGAATGTGATCTGCTTCTTTTCTCTAGCATCTTTCAGTATGTTATTATTGTGTTGGATTTCTGAGATCTTGACTATTATATTTCTCAGTGTGTTTTTAGTTGGGTTGAAGTTATTTAGTGTTGTGTATGCTTCGATTACCTAAACGTTGGATTGTTTCCTCATATTTGGGAAGTTTTCTGCTATTACTTCTGCCAATATTCTTTTTATATTATTTGTATCGACTGCTTCATTACCATTGGTGCCAATTAATCTCACATTGTTCATCTTGGCATCATCTTGCAAATGATAGATTATTTTTTCCTGCATCCTAGTTGATTTTAAGAGATCCTTCCTCACCTTTTCACTAGCTGTGCCAGTGTCTTCAAGATCTGAAACTCTGTCTTCACTTTCACTGAAATGGTTTTGTAGACTCGTGATTGAGATTTTAAATTCTTCTATATCTCTTTGACTCTGCTTCATGCAAGTCAAGGAATTTGTCATATTTCTGATCGCCTCTATTTTTTTTATCAATGTCTTCTTTAGAGGTAGCTATTAATTCTTTTACTGCAGAGTTTTTTCTAAACTGGGTTTCCTCTATATATTTCCAGAACTGATTTTCTACTTCAGATGCTATGATTTCAAAGATTTCTTTTTTTTTTTATTTCAGGCATTAATTCTGATCTGAGTTCCTCTATACCTCTCTACTCTTGTTTCTTTGCTTCCACCTCTGTTAATTTATTCATTTCAGCTGAGCTAGTGTCCTCTGCACTTATTGGTGGGCTCAAGGCCTGAGATTGCATTTTGCTCTTTGTCTTTGTCATTTTGTATAGCACTGACCTCTGACCTTTGGTGTAGAGCTTTGGTGCAGTTACAACCTTAGCGTGTAATGAGATTTGGGTGCCAGTCTATTAAGATTGAGATCATCCAGTTATGCCTAGCCTGGATCTAGCTGTTATGTTCAGTTCCTTTTTGTTGCAGCCCTTCTGGTACAACTGTGAGCCTGTGGTTCTCCTCTGTTGTGTCCCTGGCCCAGGGAGCACCAGGGAGTGCAGAAGCTCTCCCACACACTCACCAGACCTGGTGTGGGTGGATCAGGTGCCAGAAGAGTCACAAATCTTCTCACTTGTACCGCAGGCTTGGGGGCAGGGGCTCTGTGCCATTGCAGGGTGGGACATCCTGGGATGGATTGCCTAGAGCTATTTTTATTATTTAATGAACTATTATATGGCTATGATGTAGACAAATAAAAATTCGTTCAGAAAATGGCATCAGAAAAATACTTAATTACTAAATTTTTGCAAATACTACTCTATGCTTTTAACCATGGTAAGTACACTAATATTACTGTGAAGACTGTGAATTGTAGCAATTTTGTTAATAATATGGCAAGACTTAGAAAAATATATAGCCATACCAATTTATCTGGTAATTCTACAAAAGATTTACAAGGGAGTGGGTGGAGAGATGGGGGGGAAGGGAAGGAAAGAGGAAAAGAAGAGAGAGGATAGGGGAGGAGGAGAAGAAGGAGGAGAGGAAAAAGGGAGGAAGGAAGAGGGACAGAAGGGCAGCTATGAAGATATGAATTATAGCTTTATCTTCAGAAACCAACAGGTAGACTCCAAAACAAGACTGATGCTGTGCTTTGGGTGCATTGTGATTCTAGGCCCCCAAGGCATGATGCTGGAAGCTTTGTCCCCTGTGTTGCCTTGTGGAGGTGGCCAGACCTTCAGAAGTGGGGCCTAGTGGAAGATGGTTAAGTCACTAAGGGCATTGTCTTCAGAAGAGAGTAACATGGGCCCTGCAAAAGTGAGCTGTTATGAAAGAGTGAGCCTTGTCCCTGAATCCTGTTACTTCCTGTCTCACCACAGGGCATTTCTGTTCCTCAGACCTCCCATGATGGTGCCATCATGGAGATATCACCATGATTATTACACAAAACTGCTTAAATGTCTTTTTATAGACGCAGAATTATCACATTTCATCATAGTTCCGTAGTTTTATAGTTTCCATCACACATAGAGAATGGTCATGTGACTGTTGTCCATTTTATAGTTTGTAAAATTATAACAATGCCATATATTAGAATTCTGAGTAAAATCAAGATAATGAAAGTCATGGTAGAATAATGATATATTCGAATGAAATATGAATTACTTTATAACCAATAAAATGTATGCAAATAGTACTTATTATAGTGGCCTCTGAGTACCAGCTGGCCTAAAACAGCTAGAAACTCAGAGCAGTATATTGGTTTTAGTATTTCTTAGTTTAAGTATGTGAATTTAGACCACTCAACCTTTGTGAGTATCTATTAAATGTGGTTAACATGCCTTCATCTCCCTCTATGACATGTGCACATGCATGTACATATGAGCACATATACATATAGGATTATTACAACTGAGATGACTTGTATGAAGCCATCTAGTACAGTGCCTGACAAGTTACACTGCAACAATAAAAGAACATATGATGTAGATCAGACAGCACATTGAGCATTACATAAATTTTGTAGCAATTGAAGATCTCAGTACCTATTTTTGTAGTGATCTCAGAAATATGTACACAGTCAACACACAGAACCATTTAAAATATTTTTATTTTTTAAAAAGACTGTTTAAATCTATTAATTTCATTTTTACATTTATTATGATCTCTATGATTGTCATTTAATCTAGCAGCTGTCACTTTCATTTTGAAAAGTGACATTAATTTGTCCATGCTCACTTTCTAAACCATATAGAGGTGGATATCTTGCCTTCCTTCTTTGATCCATTAAAATTACTTTCACATTCTTGGCATTTTCATGACTTCTTGATGTATTGCTTTAGGCATTGGAAAGTAGATAAAAGATTTCTGGCACCTTAGGAAGGATGAATTTGTCCTGGAAGAAATTATATCTTGATGTATGGTTATTGAATCTCTTGGAAAGTGTTGCATGAACTGCCAAGCCTTGCTACCTGTTTTTCATGTCTGATATGGGCTATTTAATGTATGTTACATTTATGTGGTGTGAGTTGCTCATGGTTTCAAGGTCATCTGCATTTCTGCACCAACACATGATAATTAATTAAAGTGTCCAAGACTACCACTTCTCCTTGACTTTAAATGAAGTTTGTGTTTCAGGATAAAAGCTGATGTTTTAAAACCCCTACATCTTTACTTAGAGTTGCAATTGCTTTGAAACATTTAGAATTGAAGATAAAATGAGTCAAAATCACATGAAGCTCCTGGTTGCTTCTTTCTCACTTGCCATAGCCAAATGATTTGACGTGCTTTTGCTGAAACTCTTTCCATCCCAATACTAATGCTCTGACACCTCCTTCAAATCTTTGCTCAAGTGTGTCCTTTAGGTCTATCTTAAATATTCAGTTTAAAATTTAGATATGCCCTGCATTCATATTTCCTTTATCCCCTCTAACTCTCTTCTTTTGATAGCACTTACTACCTTCTGCTTATTGTGTAATGAACCTATTTATTACATGTGCTGTAAATGAACTATGATCTTTAGAGTGTAAATTTTATAAAGACATCTTCGTCAGTTTTGTTCATATACTAAAGAAGGGCTTGATGTCCCAAAATATTAAAAAAGTGCTTAACAGAAAGTAAGCATTCAATTAATATGTATTTGGATGAGTAAGTGTATCCCACAGATGCTTTAAAAATTCTTGATCTGATTTGATAATGCTTCTAATACTGATGCCTAATCACAGAGGAAATAATGGTCAGACAGACCGTGTTTTGAGTGAGTGCTCACTTTCTGAAAGAGTATGTTCTCTTGCTAAAGTATATTCCTATATTCTTTACTTTAAGTTTTAGTTTTACAATGCATGTTCTTTTTCAGTAATTTTTGTTAATATTTTCACATTATTCACATGATTTTAATATCAAAATACTCCTATATATATTATTTACATGACAGCACAAAGATGAAATGCTAACAATATTCTTTATATTACCTACAGATTGCTAGTTTTCTGTATTTAAATTTCAAAGCCTGGATTCTCAAAACATGATATTGTGCAATTAAAAATTATTTGTACACTCTAAAGACCTTAAGGCAGGCTGGGGAGATAGTTCAGCAATCTAAGTACCTGTTTGGCAAGCACAGGGATCTGGGTTCAATCCCCAGTACTGCATGCTGTGCCAGCCCCAGAATCCTGAGCACTCCTGGCTGGCCACAAAAACTGGGCATGGTGGCACACATCTGTAATCCCAGTACTGGGGTGGCTGAGATGAGAGGATCACTATCAGTCTGAGCTGTGTATTGAGACCCTGAACCAAATAAATAAAGATTTTTAAAAGACCTCAAGGCAAATTAAATACTGAGTTTTTTTTTTAATTTAAGAAGTAAGCGAAATAAAATAAAATAAACAGTGATGTACTTATCAGTACTTTACTTGCAGAAAAGAAATATTAGGAAAAATCCTACCAATCCCTGTTTCAGGATTGTAGTTTGTAAATATGTAGAATTCACATATGTGTTCCATGCTAGCACAGTTTATCTATGGGGAAAGAAAAAGAAAAAATAGAGATAGAAAGATGTTATTAAGAGATATTGCTTTTAAGAGTTACCTGAAGCCAGGTTTGTATTCATCCTTAAAATATAAATTAAGGTTTAGTTAGTCTAATGAATGTACCCATGTAGCTCAGCATCTTCTGATCCTGTTAAAAAGCTTGGGCCTGGTCTGGCATGACACAGAGAAGCAGCAACCACCTTGGGCTGCCTGGCCACAACCATCCACCAAATCCAAGCTGGCTCTATGTTTTGCTCCCCCTTGGCAGAAGCAAGGACTAATTGGCTAAGTGGCCATTGAATGAGACAAATATGTAGAGAAAGATGGTAAACCTAGAGAGCCAAAACCTTTTTTTTGGGGAAAAAGTAAGGGCTGTCCAGCAAATTCAGAGATTCTGGCATCACCTTCCCACAGTGAGAGACAGACTAGGTCCAGCAACTAGAGTCCATAAAATGTCATCAACCAAATAGAGATGATTAAAAATTCTGTTGCAAGTATGGGCAGCAGAAGTGACCAATGGAAGGACAGAATGTCTGGAGCAGAGGACAGGGCTCTGACCAGTGACCAATGAATGAGAAATTCCTTACAAACAGCAAGGAAGTGTGAACAACAGAACTGATAGTTGCAGGTTGATACCAAGAAGACTAATTTAAGATGAATTACAATTAGTAAAAAATCAGAATATGGTGCAAATGGCATAAAAATGCTTAAATAATATCAGAAAATGTTTCAAAGATGGGAAAATAATTTAACATATAGATAAGTGATGTACATAGAACTCCAAGTAGTCATCATCAGAAAATAACCTTTTCACAACACATCATAGTTAAAACCCCTGAAGTTCAATGTGGGAACAATCTTAAAAGGTGTTGTAGAAAAGCAATGAATCATTTATAAATGTAAAGCCATTAGCAGCACAGTACATCTCTCAACATAAACTTTGAAAGATTGGAGACCCTTGTGAGAAGTATCTCAGGTCTTGAAAGAAAATAATTTCCAACCCACACTAACTTATCCTTCAAAACTGCCCTTGAAAAATGATGACAAAAGAAAGTATTTCTATGATAAAGAGCACCTAAGGCATTCAAAAACACCAACCAGCACTGAGAAAAGTCTAATGAAATGAATATACTGGACAGAGTGAGCAGTTAAATAGACAGGAAAGAAAGACGGTCACCAAAATGAAAATATTATGGGAAATAGAAGCTCCAGTATGTGTTTAAACATAGGTATTGCAGGGGACCTCAGGTAGACTAGGCAAAAAGTCAGCAAAAAAGTATCAGAGTTGAATAAAACCTTTCAACAAGTGGAGTTAGTAGATATTTATAGAGTGTACCACCCCACAACAACAGAACAAACCTTCTCAGAAGCACATGGAAATTTCTTTGCAATAGACCATTACTAGCCAATAAAACATCCCGAAGTAAATGTAAAAGAAATGAAATTATGCCATGAATTTTATCAGATCATAGCACAATGAAATCAAAGGCAAAAGAAACCATGGAAACAATGCAAACACAATGGAGATTAAATAATACCCCCTTGAACAATCTATAACTTGCAGAAGAAATCAAGGAACCAAAATGGCTCCTAATGGTAAAGGATAATGACAATACAGCATATCAGAAGATATAGGACACAGGAAAGCAGTCCTATGGGAATTGTTTAGCTGTGAATACCCACATTAAAAAAAGAGCAAGCCCAGATCAATAAATAACCTAAGATGCACCCCAAGGTCCTAGAAAAACACAAGTACCCAAATCTAAAGCTGGAACAAGGAAGGAAGTTATAAAGATCAGAGGAGAAAGCAATAAAGTTGAGATTAAAATTACAATGGAAGGAATTAATGAATCAAAGAGTTGATTCTTTGAGAATAAATGTAATAGCCAAAACCTTATCCAATACTTTTTTTTGACATACTTAAATTTTTATTTTGACATGGTATAGCTCTTTTAATCACTTATTTCTATCTAATACATAACAAACCTTTACCTAAAAAAAAAAAAACTTTACCTAACTCATTGACCTGTAATGAAATGTCACTGAAGAAACTTGTGACACTGTCTGTATGGCTTAGTGTCCAGGCATCTCTAAGTATAGCAGCAGCATGTATACAGCATATACATCACGTAAGTCATTATTGCTGAGCATATTTTTGCTTGACACAACCTCCTATCACAATTAACTGGAGCACAGAAGAAAGACAAAAGTCTGAATCTGAGTGAAAAGTTCTCTTACCATCAACAACAATCCCAGTTTTACATTTGAGAAGACAATACACTTGAAAGGCAGAATACATTTAATAGAGCATGAAATTAATAATCAATTGTCATGCCCATGTGAAAAACCTTTGTTTCTTAATTTAGTTTTGTGCCAAGACATCTTTTGTGAGAAAGTCTTACTGTATTATTTCTAGAAAACCTTTAGCTGCTGACCAATTTATCAGGGTATGTCCCATAAAGCTATGGAGGTTATTTGACTTCCATTAATGAACAAGGTCTAGAGAACTGTTCAGGTAGCAGCTTCCTTATTCATCAGTTAAAGTCTTTCTCAGGAGTCTCTCCACACACCAAGGGATTTTTGTTTAATTATCTTAATTTTTTTTTTCCGGAACTGGGGAATGAACTCAGGCCCTTGCACTTGTCAGAGAAGTGCTTATTCCACTGAGCTATCTTTTTGGTCTATCTTAATCATTTTGATGACTTATGAAAATGTTTATCCAATCTTAACATAGAAAATAAAGTGGCTAAAATCAATGCAATTAGAAATTAAAAAGATGAAATCACAATAAAATAAATATTAGAATAAAAATCACCAACAAAAATCATAAAATAATGAGCAACTACTTTAAAAACATATAAGTTATAAAAACTGTAGAAGAAACAGATTCCTAGATCTATATGAATTCAAGAAATTGAACCAAGGAGACATAAAACCACAGACTAATCCCAAAACAGATAATTCATTTGAAGTACTAATAAAAAACTTAGCAACTAAGGAAAGTCCAGGTCTGGATGGATTCACCATCCATCCGTCCAGAATTCTACAAGAATTCTACAAGAACTTCAGAGAGAGAGTCAAACACGAAACTCCTGAAGCCTTTTTCTTTTTTTTTCAGTACCAGGGATTGAACTCAGGACCCTGTGCTTGTCAGGCAAGCACTTATTCTACTGAGCTATCTCCCTGGGTCATGAGCTATCTCCCTGGGCCCATCTGAAGCTTTTTAAGGAAATTGAAAGGAAAAGAATATTATCAGAGTCATTTCTGGAAGTTAACATTATCCTGATCACAAAAGCTAGAGAAAGATCCAAACAAAAAGACAAGTATAATTCAATTCCATAATCAACATACAGTTACAAATTCACAAAAAGATACTGGAAAAGAGAGTGCAACACATCAGCAAAATGTTCATACATCATGGCCTAGTAGGTTTCATTCTGAGGATGCACAGATGGTCAACATACACAAATCAATAAGTGTAATGGAAACAGAAACAAGAACAAAAATCACATATATAATTAATAGACACCAAAAAAGCATCTGACAAACCTAATGTCTATCTATGACAAGAACCATAAAGAAAATAGATATAGAAGGACCTCAACTGAATCTGATAATATCCATTTAAGACAAATGACTGACTATATATAGTCAGAATTCTACAAGAACTTCAGAAAGTTATATATATATGTATATATATATAACTTTCTGAATTGTAATATCTTGAACAATAATGTTGATGGTTGTGCTGAAGTCCACAGCCATAGCCTACTCTGCTGGCTCCAAGTCATGGTTCAGAAGGTTTTAAAACATGAAGCCCAAAGATGCTCCCTTGTAAAAGAGTTCTCATTAAAAATCTGTGTGAGCATGACAGCCTGACACCCATTTCACTTTAGTACAATGCAGACATTGCTAAACCAACATGCCAGCATGGTGTCATTGTCACCATGGGCTGGAGCACAGGGAGAAAACAAGAGGACTGTCTTACCATTGGGGCTACATCTCAAGTTTATCCTTCACCCATTTTCTGCACATCATCCTAAGGTAAACGAATTTTAAATGTGTTTGCTTTCAGTAAACCAGCCATGACAAGTTATACTAACAAATTAAACTTGACCCCATCTGACTAGGCTTTGAATTTCTTGTTTCATTTTTCAATTCTAGTACAAATGCTTGGCTGTGCTCAATCATCAAGCTGCATGCATAAAAAACTGGCCAGACCAGATAGTGAAATTAATCATTAGCAAATGGAACTTTCAGGAGTCCACTAAGTGCTTCCTTATCATTAAGGTAGTACAATTATTTTTATTGTAAAACTGATGTGTAGCTTGATCTTTAGGGGACAGGACCACCGACCAAATCTACATGCAGATTTTGTGTGTGGACAGAAGGTACTTTTGACATTCAGTTTTGCTATATAGAAACAGAATGAAAAAAATAAATAAACTTTTTTCTTTTTTTTTGTAAGAGATAAGTGAAAGATTCAATTTGATTCTTCTGGGTGTGTGTGGGGGAAGTAGTTGAAAGTAGGCCTTCACTTTGCAGTCATCCTCTGTACGAATTCTTCCTAGTTGACTTGTCCGTCTCCATCAGTATCTGCCTCTGATCATTTCATTTGCTTCTTCATCTGTTAGCTGTTCTCCTGAATTTGTCATGATGTGACAGAGCTCTGCTGCACTGATGTACCCATTTCCATCCTTGTCAAAGACTCGGAATGCCTCATGGATCTTTTTCTTTGCTATCTGTGTCTTTCATTTTTCTAGCCATCATAGTTAAAACTTCCGGGAAGTTTTAACTGGTGCCACTACCATCGGCATCCACTTCGTTGATCATATCCTGCAGCTCAGCTTCTGTTGGGTTTTGACCCAGTGACCTCATGACAGTTCCTAATTCTTTTGTTGTGATGGTGCCATCACCATCTTTATCAAATAGGGAGAAAACTTCCTTGAGTTCAGCAATCTGCTCTTCAGACAGCTGATCAGCCATGGTGCGAGCGAAGGGAGGAAGGGCAGAGCGGGTGAGCGTGGATGCACCCTGCAAGGGCTGTGTTAACTGGGGCGCTTCAGCCTCAACCTCTCTAAGGTGCGGCGTGTACCCAGGGCTGTGCCGCTGCCGCCTGCCTGCAAGTCATGGCACCGCACCCAGGAGACCCCTAGCACCTCTGTTCCGACTGACAATTATATTAAATGGAGAAAAACTAAAAGCTTTCCCTCTAAAATCAGGAAAAAGACAAAGATGCTCCTTATTACCACTCCTGTTCAACTATTTGAAACATTAGCAAAGTAATCAGGCTATACCAAGAAACATAAGGGATATATACAGAAACTAAAGAAATCAAAGTAGTATTATTAGCACACAGCATGGCTCTCTATGAAGAACACTACAAAAATTCAACACAAAAAACTAAGAATTAGTAACCAAATTCAGCAGTTTAACAGGACATAAAATCAATATAGCAAAATCGATAGCATTCTTGTACATCAATAATGAACTCATTGAAAAAAAATTTAAGAAAAATATATCATCCACGTTAGGATTAAGGAAAATCAGGAATTAGGGTAGAAGTGGGGGTGGCAGCAGGCTGTGAGGCAGCGGTTGGGCTCTAGGCAAGCGGTCAGAGTTGAGTCAGTGAGTTTGTGTGAGTAGGAATCCAGGCAAAATGGAAGATGGTTTGGACTTCAAGACAGGAAGTGCAGGGGCCTGAGATACTTCCCAGTGCAGTGCTCAGCATCACCATAAGAATGGCTTGGTCGTGTTCACAGGCCAGCCCTGTAAAATTGAGATGTCTACTGCAAAGACTGGCAAGCCAGCCACGCCAAGCTCCATGGTTGGTATTGACATCTTTACTGGGAAGAAATGTGAAGACATCCACTCATCAACTCATAATATGGATTCTCAGACATCAAAGGGAATGATTTCCAGCTAATTGGCATCTATCATGGGTACCTGTCACTGCTTATGGTCAGGGGGGATGTGCGAGAGGACCTTCATCTGCCTGAGGAAGACCTCGGCAAAGAGAAGGAGCAGAAGTACGATTGTGGACGAGAGATCCTGATCACGGTACTGTTTGCTACGATGGAGGAGGTGGCCCTTGCAATCAAGGCCTTGGCAAATAACTGACTCCTAGGGTGGTAGTGGTGATGGCAGTGGTGGTGGCAACAGTGATCCTCAAACCTGCAGAGGTCCCTCCCTCAGCCTGGCCCCACTCTAGCTGGGCCCTTGGCTAGACTCCTCCTACGCAATTTATTTGACCTTTTATTTTGGTTTCTCTACCCACTCAATCTGTTGGGGAGCCTCCACCCTTCTTATAGCTCCCTTGGCCAGCAGTGAAAGAGCCATGGCCTTGGTGAAGCTGCCTTCCTCTTCTCCCCTCATACCACCCTAGTGGGGCCAAGAGGTTGGGTGCTGCTTGGGGTTTTAGGTTTTTTTTTTTTTTTTTTTTTTTTTTTTTTAATTTGGAATCAAAATGCTGTGAGTTCTGGTAAATGGTCCTTGTGTCCTTTCTCCCACTTGTCAATGGTCTGGTCCCAACTCCCATAGCTCCTTACCCCAACACAACCCCTGACTGGGAACCAGTTCTCTTCCTTACCTGTATCTTTCCCCAAACCCCTTTAGATGGGAGGGGAAAAGAAGAGGGGAAGAGAGGATGTGCCCCCTCCTCAAGCATCTGGGAAGGCCCTGTACCCAGGGGCTTCACCCTTTTTTGCAGGCTTTCTCCCCAACACATTTGTTAAAATCAAACCTCAATAAAACTGCAAGTTTAATATGAAAAAAAAGAAAAACCAGGAATTAATCTAACCAAGGAGGTGAAAGACCTCTACAATAAAAAGTACAAAATTCTGAAAAAAGACAGAAAAAGGCATCAGAAAATTGAAAGACATCCCCTACTCCTGAATGCACAGAATGAATGTTATCAGTACAAAGTACTAATAACAAGTAGAAGATTTATTGGGGGCATCAAGCAGGCTGTCTGTCTAGTGGACTAAGATAGCAGTGAACAAAGGGGGGACAGGAGACTTTATAGGACCTTTTAGGAAAGGTAATCTGGAACAGCTGAGGGAGAGCTAATCTTGGCAGGCTACTTGGTCTGTGGGGTACTTTTAATGTTAACAAAGGAGGGTTTCATGGTTCCTTGTCCAGGTTAAAGTCAGGTGGACTTGTTCTGCAGTTTTGGGTGGGTTTAGCTGTGCATAGGGCCAAGGGGGAAATAGTTGGGGGCAGGGCACCTGGGAAGCCAAGAGGGAGAGTGTTTGGGGCAAGGTGCCTGGGAAACTTTGAATCCTGACCTATCAAATATAGTCTCCAGGAGACAGAGCAGGGAATAGTGCTAGAGAGGAACTGGTAAAAGATGACCTGTGGCACCAAGCTCACCTCCATGACCCATGCAGAAACAGCCAAAGTGTGACCACCTCACAGACCCCAAGCTAATCAGAAAGATTCAGTTAAGTTTATCCCTTACAAATAGAAAAAGTATTTTAATTATATGTAATTGGTACAGGGTCTCACTTGGCAGCTCAGACTCATAGTGATCCTCCTGTTTCAGCCTCCCCAGCACTGGGATTACAGGCATGTGCCACCAAACCCAGTATTGGTGGCTGGCTCAGGGCACCCAGGGTGGGGTTGGCATGGCATATGGTACCAGGGATCGAACCTAGGATCTTGCATTTGCCAAGCAGGTGCTTAGACCACTGAGCTATTCTCCACAGCTCCCAAAAAGGTATTTTAAACATCTAGGTTTGTATGTATTATGCCTTATTAATTAAAAGAATCATAATCTGTGCCTTAATTTAAATTCTTAATTTAACAGGCAAGTGCTTATTCCACTGAGCAGTTTACATTGCCAGAGTAATGTAAAATCCCAAGAGACAATATATTATATTATATATTATATTATATTTATATTTATTATATTATATTTATTATATTATATTAAATTATAGATTAGGTCCCACCCAGTTTTACCCATTGATCTGAGCCAGGAGCCCAGGGAGCTTCACCTACCACAGTTCTTGACAGAGTAGCTGTGACTTTATCATAGTTAAAAGTACAGTTTCTGTTTCAACTGGAAGCTTACAATACATGTTACCTCCACCTGGCATGAGCTACTGCTTCTGAAATGGTAAACTTAAAAAGACAATGGATGATACATAACTATTTAAATGTTCCTACAGTTCTTGTAAAAAGATGAATATGGTCTTTAGTAGTAATTAATTTTAAGAATTACTAAAAAAAATAACATCAATAGTAACACTGGGCCAGGGAGGTAGCTCAGCAGTCTAAGTGCCTGCCTGGCAAGTGCAAGGACCAGGGTTCAATCCCCAGCATACCAGGCCATGATGGCCTATGCTGAGTCTGAGCATGGTGGCGCACGACTATAATCCCAGCAGTAGGGAGGCTGAAAACAGGAGGACCACTATGAGTCTAAGCTGCATAGCAAGACCCTGTACCAAATACATAAATTAAAAAAAATTGAAATCCCTGGGATCCTCAACAAGAGATTGCAGTATCGATGACAAGTTGCTGTATAATCCTTTTGAAATATAACCTAACAAAATCATGTGTAAATCAGGAAACAGAGACAGTGCTTATCCTGAGAACCTACAGATTACAGATTCATAATTAGTTATGCATCCCTGACTTATTTTATAGAGTTTTGTCAGCTATAAAATCAAAGTTACACTAGCTTTTCCATCTATGTCATATAATTAGAAGGATCATTTTAGTATGGATGTCAAAACAGGAAAAAAGGCAGTATCCAAGCAGAAGTGATTATTGTATGATGGTAGCCACAAAATAAACCAAGTGAATTTATAAATCTCATTGAAAAAAAAAATTCTTACTTTAGAAGGAGAGATGGCCACTTAGAGGGCAGCAGCAGTGATGTTTCTGTAGTGCTGGAGAAAAGCTGATACTCTGAGGTGGAGACAAAAGTAAACTCTGGCACAGGAGGATTAATGAAGAGAGATCCAGCAGGACCCAAACCCAGTGTGCAGGGGGGGGACTGGAAGCAAACAGAGGATCCTTCATAAGGTAGTGTCAGGAGACTTTATCTCAAGCTCACAAAGACCACTAAGGGAAAACCAATAGTTAATATATCAAACAGGGAGACAGTAAAATTATGTCCACTATCATTCATGTTCAAGAGTATTTCAGAGCCTTGAGGCAAGAGAAAGAAATAAAAAGGTATTATAGAAAAGAAAGTCAAATTATTACTATTTTGAGATGAGGTGATCCTCGATAGAACTCCCCAAATCCACCAAAATACTCCTGAAGTTAATAAACAAACTCAAACTCAGAAAATAGCAAGGCATTGCCTATTCTTGGATAAGCAGAACCAAATTGTCCAAATGGTCATATTTCTAAAACTTTTACATAGATTTGACAATCCAACCCAAAATAGCAACAACTTTCCTTGCAGAACTGGAGAAAACAGTCCTGAAATTCATATGGAATCATAAGAGCCTCAGACTAGCAAAAGTAATCCTGGGTAACAAGTTCAAAGCAGAGCATATCACAACCCCAGACCTGAAGTTGCAGTATTATAGTGCTAAGCCAAGCATGGTCCCACCACAAAAACAGACAGATAGAAGGGTCAACAGGGCAGGAAACAGGATGCTGAAGTAACCCAGGCCCTTTCATCTGTTTGATCATTTACGTAGAGGCCAATAAAATGGAGGCAAGAACCTGTGTAACAAATGGTGCTGGGAAAACCAGCATATGTAGAACACTGAAACCAGATTCTTATCTTTCACCATGTACTAAACTAAAATCAAAATTATTAAAAATCCTAAACATTAAAAAAGAGATAGTCTGCTGGAAGATAAAAATAGGTAAAATTTGGGACACTATAGGTACAGGGAGGGACTTCTGTACAGAACCACAGTTGTACAAGAAATAGTAGCAAGAGTCAATAAATACGATCAAATAACTAAACATCTTCTTCACAGCAAAGAAAATAAACAAAAGAGTAAATCTGCAGCCTACAGAAGGGAGTTGAGTTTTGCCAGATACACTTCGTACAGAGGACTATTATATTGAATACATAAAAAACTCAGAATAATTAGACCCTCCAAAGTAAAAGACCCAGTTATAAGATGGGCACTAGAGCAGAAACTTCTCAAAAGAATTACAAATGGCAAATAAATATACTGAATATCTCTGGCCATTAGAGAAAGGCAGATTAAAACAGTGCTGAGTTTTCATTTTACTCCAGAAAAAAATAGCTAATCATCAAGACTTCAAATAATAACAAATGCCAGTAAAGCTGTGGAAAGAGCAACCTTTCTGCACTGTTACTGAGAATACACTGAAAAGCTATGGAAATCAGCATGGAGAAAATTAAAACTGAAAAATCTGAAGCAGATATACTACTTTATGTATCTTCCCAAATGAGCTAGAGACATCATATTACAGTGACACACGCACACTCTGATTATAGCAGCAGAGTTCCTAACAGCTGTCTTGGAAGTGGCCATCACTAGCAGATGAATGGGCAAAGTAAATGTGGCATTATACCCAATGGAGCACTGCTGCACTATAAGGGATAAATGGATCACTTGTAGGAAAATGGGTACACTTTGAAACCACAATGCTAAGAGAAATAAATCGGACCCACGAGCTGAAAATGATATGGTTTCTCTTATATGAGAAATCCAAAGCATAAATAAAGGCAAAATAAAATGTGCATAACAGGAAACACAGAAACATAACTTTCAAATGGGATGGAGACCAAGAAACAGAAGGAGGAGGAAGGGGGGACATAGAATGAAGTTGTACCATATAGATGTAATAAGTACACACAGTGTGTGTGCTCATTATGTGCCACACATAGTTACTATTAAATTAAAGGTCTAAAACCATGTATTTACTTGCTGAAATTAACCATAATTCACTAGTTTTTATGATCCTAAGAAAAGGACTTAATCTCTTTGCTTTCATTTAGACTTCAGTATAAAAGTGATATCAATCTCATAAACAATTTTTAAAAACATTGAATGAGCTTGATATGTCAAATGCTATGTTCACTACATAGAGAACGTAGGAAGTATTAATTGCTGTAGATATGGTGGGCTCTCTGAACCTAGCCCTTATGTCACTCCTTCACAATAACGAATATTTATTGAATATATGGATCTTTAGTCATGTATCAAGTTTTAGTAAAGATCAGTGCTCTTTACACTGCCCAGATGGGTTATCTATAGGAAAATATTACCTATTTATAGGTAAATTAGAGGAGTTCAGCAATAAAGCAAATAAGTTAGAGACAATCTTCTAATGGAAGAGGAAGAGCTACACAGAGTTATTAGAAATAAAAATGCATCCAGCTTCCATGGCTCAGCCTGCAACTGAACTATGCTTGTGCTCATCACTTGGCATTTAAGTTTATGTAAGAGAAAATAAACATGGTACATGTAGGTACAGAAAGATAATGTAAGTTAAAATATTTTTAAAATTTTATTAAACATTATAAAGTAAAATGTAAGAGATGGATAGGATTGATTAGAAAATGAAATACAGGAAATAAAATGAAAAGAAGAACACAGATAAATTAAATATTACTGATACAAGAAAATAATTACAACTGGAAGGCTAGAAGAAGAATCTTTAAACTGGTAGAGCAAGATAGCAAAATAGAAATTGCATAAATGTGCCATTGGTAAACAATATAGCTAGAGACAGTATAGAAATAATTATATGTTGGAAAGAGAGTTAAGTTTGCCACCAATAGTTAAACACAGAGTTTCTTTTAATAAAAGTAAAATACATCTGGAGAAGCCTCAACTACTTTTATCCTCCTAAGGCTTATTCTCTTAGAGCACACACCAGCCTTGCCTTCCGCCTTGCATGTCTTAGGCCTCAAACGTAGCCTTGTAAATCACAACTCTCCAAGCCTCTCCAAATTCCTTCCCTGGAAATAGCAAAATGCAGGTAGGTTCCCAGGTCTGGTTTCTTATTTAAAACTTTATTTTCTTGATGCCATTATTTCTTGGAAAGTAACCCATGTTGTATGTAGCAGTATTTTTCAGGGTTCCTAAGTTTCTGTACCAGTTTTATGGAAATCAAACACAAATAATCTTTGCAAAGACTGATGCTGAAGACAAATTTGTTTCAAGTTCAGGCTGAATTTGTATTAAATCACACAAGACAGTAGTCTGCCTGATGATACTACAGCATATTCAGATTAGGTGAAAATGGTCAACTGTATTTAGGAAGTTCTGGTTTCAGAATAAGTTAAGCAATTGTGTTTTCTAGAGAAAAAATTTGAATCAGTCTCATACATCTCTCTGTATGGGCTCTAGTGCTTCTCATGCTAATTCATTGGTAGAATATTTCATTTGTGTGCATGTTGCAAAGCTTGAAACAAGTAGCTCATGAAATGCACTTTGGAGGCAGAGTTCCAAAGCAAGGGACATACCAACAGGCAGAAACCCACAATGCCTGTCACGATGCCTGGAGCTGGTTGTGTCATTAAATTACTGATTGGAAAATGATAATCAAGTAGCGTCTTACTCTGTGGCACAATGGAAAGAGGATGGTGGAATTAAATAAGTTTTGTTATTAAACTATACGCTTTCTGAGTGGAAATCTGTACACATTAACTTCAAAACTCAGAATTCTCTGCTCATTGTTCCCTGAGGTGAAACATTCCTGCACATGTTTTTAATCTTTGAAATAAAAGGAAATAAACACACATGTGCAATGTTTCATTTAATGACTCAGTTCTACACTCATTTAAATTTGATGATCCAAATCTTTATTCATCTTTTTGAGATCAATTTTTTCTCTGTCACATAAAGAGCTCATGTCACCAAACAAGTGCAAATAACTTCTTTAGAGAAGAAAAACGGCTGCCAGACCATCAATGTTTCGGGCCACAGCAGAGACAGCTGCGCACACAATCAGCTTTCAGAACCCCCTAGTACACATCATTTTCTGTCTTCACATACATGTTTGCTTTCAAGCCCTATGATTGTTGTATTTAAAAGAAGTGAGACTTCTTTTTTCATATATTATCCACTACCTTTGAAATGCTAAGTCGAGAGCCTTTGAATGAATTCTGGAAAAAAAAAAATTCTTAAATAATCCAGACTGCAACTATGCAGCACTCAAATAAATTGATTTAGTCACTGCTTTTTTCTTATTTAATTTTTTTAAACTTTAAAATTTAGTGTAATACAAGTAGATCTTAATAAAGTATAAAAGCCACTCTTCTTTTGTGAAAATATAAAGTTTCATAACACAATTAGAGAATAATAGTTAATATGCTATATACCATAATCCTAAAAGAATGGCCAAAATGCTAAACAGAATACAAGTCAAAGACAAAAAAGACACTCTTTGAAAGAAGGAACAGATAATATCATAAAATTTTATTTTCAAGGAACTAGGAAAATAGTAGTATCTATGAAACAAATTAGTATGTACAGTACATTAAATCATTTTGAAATAATAGAGTAGATAATTTGTAGAATGATTGAACTTCTCCCTTGTTTCTATTACTCTGTCTTCTATTCTGTCCTTTGTTTTTATATGTACTTAGTTTGAGCTTCTCATATAAGAAGAACTTGTGTATCTGGCTGATTTCACTTACTGCTGTGTTCTTTGGTTACAGCCACTTGCCTCTGAAGACCTCGTTTATCATTGTTCTTTAACTGCTGTGTCTCTTCTTACAACCTTTAATTTTAGAATTTGTGACTGCATTATATTTTAACCATAATGCCTTCTCTATTAGTATACTTTTTAGATTAAATACAGGACACAATATATTTTTCCATAATAAAGCAGTCATCTGAATTGGATTGTCAAAATCTAATCCTCACACCTCTGTTGTTTGTTTTTGTGAAATGAACAAAGACCTCCACTTTGATACACCCAGAGCAGGATTAAGATATCCTCTGAATCTTCTGACTATTTTAAATATTTTTTAAAAAGCCCTGCTAACTTTAACTGAAAGACCAGATATAGAATAGTCTTCTATTTTTTCTAGTAAGTGCTGAATGCCCGAATGATACCAATGGGCACACACTACTTTTAAGTGGCACTGTGTTCCCCCCACCCCATCCCTGTTCACGTGCTTAACTTTTCCTCAGTGCTTTGCAGTGACATATTGCTTTCAGATTAGTATATGCATCAACAATGAGTACAAACAACTTTGAAGGTTATTTGATGTTATATTCAGTCATTTTGGAGATAATCTTTCTTAACATTTAAAATTTGTATTTTTCAGGAATAAGTGTTAAAGATCAACCTTGTTTTTTCAACATATAGAACTCCCGTGCTATTGTATCTTCATCCTCCCACTAGTTCTCAAACAAATCCTTTCACAATCTGCTTAGTATTTAATAAGTAGATGACCTTTTAGATGAAGAGAATTGGGTAATTCTTTAAATGTAAAATTAGATTAAATATAGAATTTTACAGATAACCCACTACTATTATGGACTACTAGACTATATGGGATTATTTTTCTGAATTCATGCACCTACAATATTTAAATGGTAATAGAATACCCATCTCTAACAAAACTGAACAAAAAGGGGAATACAAATGAAGGACCATTCTGTATCTATATATACAAAATAGGATAGATATACAGCTACTTTCTCTTAATTCAATGAGAAGAAAGATTTGCACTAATAGTGTTTGTGGATAGGATATTATGTCTGCATCTTGTCCTATGAATAACCACTACGAAGACAACAATCTGCAATGTATTAATTATTGAAACTGTCTCATTGCTATTTGTTTCTCAATAAAATTAATAAAATAAAATCCGTTTTCCATTTAAAAGAATATTATGCACATGCATTACATACAGATTTACCTGAATTAAATGTTTTAATCTGAAACAAATTATATTTTAATTTATAATTTGTAAAGTATATTTGTTCATAATTTTAAAAATATTAGTATTGTTTCCTTTCTTCTTGGGATTTTTTTTTTTTTTTTTTTTTTGTGGTACTGGGGTCTGAATTCAGGGCCTTGTGCTTCTACTGAGCTATCTCTCCAGCCCTTTGGGATGGTTTTAATCTCTGATGTCTTTGCATTTCTTTTTCTTTTCTTTTTGTATTTTAGAGAAGGGTTTATAGGGTGTTCAGGGTCTCACTACTAGATCAGACTCATAGTGATCCACCTGTTTACAGCCTCCCAAGAATTGGGATTACAGGTGGGTGCTACTGTGCCCAGTCTCAATTGCCCAGTCTCAGTTTCCATCTCAGCATGCCTCAGGGATGGGCTGGCATGTTAGATACCAGGATTGGGCACCAGGATCGAACCCCAGCCCCTGCTCCTGCTTGCAGGCACTTTAATCCATGAACTATTTGGCAGGCCCTAAAAGTTGAGAAGGATATTTTTTTGTGGGAAGGCACTGGCTCAGGCTGCCTTGAGTACAGGGATTGGAGATCAAACTGCAGTCCCCCAAGCCTGACTGGTTTTTGCAGGCAGGCGCTTAAATAACTGCACTAACCAGCATGTCCCCAGTAGTGCATTTTCTAATATTTCAATTTTGAGCTAGTAAATAAGTCTAACTCCACCACCTGGGAAACTGAGGCAAGCCACAAATTTGAAGTCGGCCTGGGGTATAGAGCAAGTTCAAGGTCAACGGAGAATATCGTTTCAATTCACAGATTAAAGTGGAACAGAAACTTAAAGGCACTTGCAAAGCAAACTGAGTATAAAATATTTGTTTTCTTGTAGTGGGGATTGAACCCAGGACCTTTCCATCCAGTCTTCCTATCCCGGTTTTAAATTTTGAGACAGACTAAAGTATCTGCCTAGGCAAGTGAACAAGAACCACGGTTCAATTCCTGGCACCACATGCTGTGCCAGTCATGGCCTCAGGATGGGCTGAGCTGGCCAAAAAAAAAAAAAAAAAATTGAGGCAGCATTTAGCTAAGCTGCTGAACTGCTTGGGCTGTAATCCTCCTGTCCCCCCTTCCAGACTGCTGGAATTATAGAAGCGTGCTACCAACCGCAGCACAGAAACCACTGTACTTAATGCCTATTTGCTAGTGATTCTCTGTGCATTTTGCATGCCTAATTTGATAGCGTTGAAAAATAAATGTGAAATATATTACATGCACAAACAATCAGTGAAGTTGATACTAATCTGGTGTTTTTGCCATTTTCTCATCACTGGGACAGACTCCCCAGCACCTGCAATTTAAAGCAGAAAGGTTTTGAGGTTGCTCCCAATGGAGAGTTTCATTCCATGCTCAGCATTCTTAAACACAGAAATGGCATGGAAAAGGCCATGGGCCAGTGAAGGCTGCCTGTTTTATGGGGCCCAAACAGCAGAGAGAAAAGGGAAGGAGCCATGAGGGGCACAGCCCTCTCAGTCATACACCAGGGACCCACCTAAGCCAGGCCTCACCTTCCAAAAGCAAGTCACCCTGTGTCTGAGTAATTGAATCTCCTTCCAAAATCTTCACTTCTGAACACAAGAGACTCTTAGGGGACACCCTGGTCCTGAAAGCTCTCACATCATCTCTTTAGCAAACTGCATTTGGCCCACCTCTAACACACACCTAAGTCTTAGCAGTACCAGTATGGCCAAAAGTCGAAGTCAAAAGTCTCCTCTGAGTCTCAACCATGAGCTTGAGCCCCTATAGAAATAAAAAAGAGTTACAAGGCACAGAATGAACATGCCCATTCTGTGGAGAGAGAGGGAGATGAGAGCAATACAATTAAAGGAAGACTGCAGCTCAGCAAGGTGCATGGTGTCGTGTGGCGCCATGTCTAGCAGCAAGGGCTCAGACGTGGGCTCCAGCTGGCCTGGGCAGTTCACTCCTGCTACCCTGTCTGTTGCAGCTTTCAAGGCCTCTCCATTAAGCCTGTGGCCTTCCTTAGCAGGCATCCATGTTCCTGTCTTCTCCAGTTTCCTAGAGTCTCCATTCACTTTCAGCTTCACTCCCACAGCTTCACACCTGCCCTCTTGGGGGCCCCCAGGCTGGCCTCTCAGACCTTCTTTTGAAACTTGAGTGGACACCTTCGTGACTTCAAGGAAGGACTGTGAGGACTGTGAGCATGGCACCAAGGCCTGCATCCAGAATCAGGAAGCAATGCTTAAGATGAGGACCAGAGCTTCCCCAAATGACCTATAACCATTCTCAGCAACAACACAGGTCCCAAGCTCCTCCACCAACAAGAACACAGAAGTTCAGCAGGAAGGCCATCATGACAAGATCCTCCAGCAGAACACCATGAGAACCAGCAGCTTCTAACTGCTCCAATAGCTTTTCCAAACAGCTTCACCAGCAGCCTCTCAATAGCTTCTCCAGTTCTGCTTCTTATGCTGCTGGCAAAAATCCTCAGGTGAGCCTTCCACACCTAGCACTATGCTAGGTCAATTCAGCTGGGTGTAACAAGTTGGCCACCAGTTAACAATCCTCTACACTGGTTTTAAAGGCCTTCCTGAAATCAGCATGGAGGGCTGGGGAGATGGCTCAGTGGAGTAAGTGCTTCCCTGGCAAGCGCAAGGGCCTGAGTTCAATCACAGGTTCCACAAAAAAAAAAAAAAAAAAAAAAAAGAAATCAGCATGGAAGCTTTCATGACCCTGCAGCTCTTAGATTCTGCTTGCCTATAAAATCAGCACTATTCTCTAGCTTGCCTTACCAAGCTCCTGTGCACTCATTTCAAAGGCTTCTGACCATGTGGTCAGGCAGCCACAGTGACACCTCTTCACAACAAAATCTTTCCTTATTACTGGGACAATGCATGACCCTGGAAATTTAAATGAGGGTTTTATTTTGACTTCCATTTTCATGCATCATCAACTGGCTCCAAAACAGAAACAGCACGGTGGAAAGGCCTAGACAAGGGAAAGCGGCTCACCTCACCATAGTCATACAGTGGAGAAGGGAGGATCCAAGGAGGGAGCTACGCACCTCCAGGTCTTGGCCCTGGGACCTGCCTCTCACTCTGCTCCACTTGCTACCTGCAGGTCAACTGTAGCACCCCCACAATCAAATCACTCTCCAGATGCCCTACACCAGAATGCATAAGCTCCTGTAGAACAGTTTTCATATGCATTGTGACAGCTGGGTTACAGACGAGTTTCATAGCTGCAGGACCTGCACTGTCTCAGTAGGAGAGCAACTGTGTCCCAGGTCCATTCTGGGCTAAAACTGCTGCAGACCAGAATTCAAGTCTGTCCCACAGAGTGCAAGTCTCTGCTTCATGTTGAAGTCTAGGGGTCCTGTCTAGGAACTCTGGTTTTGTATAGAAACCTCAGTTTCTCCCAAATGCTGTGTTGTACCATGGCAGATCTGGCTTGGGCTCCACAGCACAGCCTGGTGCTAGCTTTGGTCCCTCCTCTCCGGGCAGCTGCATCTCTGCTTGCTGCTCTGCCACCTAGGAATGGAGGGGGTGTGTGGAAGCAGTCAGCCTTCCTGGGCTAAGGGAGCTCTTCTCAGCTTGGGCCAAGATATTGGCTTGTAAGGGGGGATTGTGGGGCTCTGCTAGCTAGAGGGGCCCTCATACTGGCTTCAAGCCAAAGGCCTGACTATATTCTCTAAGTGGAGGGTTTACTCTCCACAATCAGCTTTTGGGAGTTGGGGAAGAGGCCACGTAGAGAACTGTTGCTTCCTGCCTTGTCGTCTTTTTATGTTGCCATATTGAAAGCAGACATTATGTTCTCTCAGCTGGCTTCTTTGGCTGTGTGAAGGTTGTCTGGGGCAAGAAAACTACACAATACCAGACTCCTCTAGAGAGATGAGTGGTGGAGAACTTAGTTGTGGTCTAGCTCGGTCTCAAAAGCTTTTTTTCCCTGATTTCAGAACCAAGGAAAATGTTAACATGTTTTTTGCAACGGTCATTTCTTGCTTTCATTGCAGTTTTGCCATCCTTGAAGATATGTATCACCATGCCCAGACTCAGTGGCCTGCTCAGTGCACCCAGGGGTGGGGACTGTGTGGCATGTGGTGCCAGGGATCACCTGGTCCCTGCATTTGCCCAAGCAGGCACTTAGTCTGCTGAGCTATCTCACCTACTGAGCACATTGATTTCTTTTTTTTTTTTTTTTGTGACCAGCTAAGCCTGTCCTGGGGGCAGGGCTGGCTCAGCATATAGTGCCAGGGATTTAACTATGGTCCTTGCACTTTCCTAAGCAGGTGCTTTAGACTGCTGAGCTATCTCACTGGCCCGAAACACTTTCAATTTTTTTTTTTTTTTTTTTTTTTTTTTTTTTTTTTTTTTTTTTTTTTTTTTTTTTTTTTTTTTTTTTTTTTTTTTTTTTTTTTTTTTTTTTTTTTTTTTTTTTTTTTTGGCGGTATTAGGGATTGAACCTAGGACCTTGCATTTGCCAAGCAGATGCTTATGATGCTCAGCTGTATCACTGGCCCCTAGCACTTTGAATTTTAATGCATTCCATTGTATTCCATCCCATTCAATTTACTCATTCAGTAGACATTTGGAGTTTTGTTCTAGTTTAAGACTCCTTAAGGTAGAACCAAAGTTCAAAGAGTTAGATAAAGGGAGTTTATTTGGGAAGTGATACTGGGAAGAACTATTAGGGAGAAAGTAAGACCTGAAAGGAAAAAAAACCCCAGAAAATGTGTATATTTTGAGTAGTAACCATTAACTGGGCCTCATGTGTCCTGAGAACCTGGAAACATGCTGTGAAATACGCCAGACTTACTCATGTAGGAGGAATCTGGGCTGTGTGTCTACAGCCTTCTGTCCTGAATTGGCAGGGTCAAGTCTTCCTGCTCAGGTGTGGCCTAAGTTTGTTGATCTCTTTATGTGGAGAAAGGTAGGACACAGAATAACAATGAAGAATAGCAGCCACCTTATTCAGGAGCTGTGCTTGATGAGTCAAGGGGCATGTATTCCCAACTCTGCCACGATGTGTTGTGTCTTTAGAGGCCATGAGACTGTATGCACTGTGTGTGCAGTATTTTCAAAACTGTTCACACATGTGACCAGTTCATATGTGTTGTGTGTGTGTGAGGGGAACGTGAGATTGAGCCCAGGGGTGCTCTCCACTGAACTACGGACGTCCCCAGCACCCTCCTCTGTTGTTCTGAGACAGTGTTGTTGAGTTATCCTGGTGGGACTCAGATTTGTGCTCCTCCTTCCCCAGCCTTCCTCAGTGCTGAGGCTTTAGGCTCTCACCACCACCAGGCTATAGCTTTTGTATCGTACTGTTTTGGTGTGCAGATTTTGCCAACTTTAAAAATTTGTGGGAAAGTGTTTCTTCTTTATTAACTTTATTGAAAAAATCCTAACTTCTAACTATTGCTGCTGTTTGTAATTTCCTTCTGCTAAGATTTTATGTACTGCTTTTTTATTGTGGTAAGTTTTAAAGAAATATCTCATTTGTTTTAGCAGTTGTCAGATTGTGTAGTGTCTCTGCTTTTACTTAAATCAGTTATGAATTTCACTGTGCAGCAGTTACCTCTAAATCTTCAAATTTATTGCCATACATCTGTGTATAATTTATGATTGTCTTTTTCATCCTCACAATTTTAGTGGTTATGCTAATTTTAAATCCCTCGCAATGTCTCTTTGTTTCCCTTCAGGAGGAACTCGGTCTTCCAGGACCGCTGACTAGTCTGATGCACCTCAATAACTGTATCAATATCTCTAAAGAATCAGTTTCTGGCTTTGTTAATCTATACTCTGCCTTCATTTTAAATTATTTTTTTATTATCTCTCTCCCTTATTTCTTTGTGTTTATCCTGCATTTCTGTGCTTAATTCTTCAAGATAGAGGCTTTCCATTCCTCCTGCACCCCCAACCCCTCTATTTGCACTGCTGGAGCTGGAACCTGAGCCTGACCAGGCAGCTCTACTCCACCACTGACCCGTACCCCCACCCTGAGATTTTGTTGTTAGTGCGAGCAATGAAGAGGATATATTTCTCCATAATAGTTTCTTCAGCTGTGTACATTTTCTTTTATAGTTTAATTGCAACTTTTGTATTTTATTAGTGTTTTCATTGAGATGAATCACATTCTTTTTTATTAGTACATAGCTGTACATAATGTTTATAGTCATCATGTGGGTTTGGTGCATGAAATAATGCCTCATAGCTCTTTTTGTGTCTTTTTCCCCTTCCTCCGCCCTCCTTCTCTTGGTCCCCATTTGAGAAAGATCTATCTTCCTGGTTCCTGTTTTCTATCTTTTATTTTGTTCTTCATTCTTTTATTGTTTGAGTTTCTCCTCTACAAGAAGTGTAAGGTACACTAGCTCTATTGAGATATCTATAAAAATTTATAAAACTTTCTCCTTTAAATTATACAATTAAAAGATTTTTTAGTATTTCCAGAGTTGTGAAAATATTCTAGTTACACATATACATAACTAGAATATTTTCACAACTCTAGAAATACTAAAAATACAATGGTATAACTAGAATATTTTCCTCACTGTCCCTTCAAAATATTATTTCTGTGTATTAGCCATCATTCTCCACTTCATCTCCCAGCCTTAGGCAATTAGTAATTTGCCTTCTGTCTGTGGATTTCTTCATTCTAGACACTTTACAAATACAATAACATTCTGTGTTTTGTGATTACATGCTTTCATTGACTGTAATGTTTTTAAAGTTCTTTCATGTGATAGAGTATATCTTCCATGTTACAGCATTTATTGCCACATGGTACTTCCCTATTTTATATATTAACCTGATGATGGATATTATTATTTTGCTTCTACTTTTAGCTACTATGAGTAATGCTGCTATGAACTTTGTCAAAAAAATTTTTGGAGACAGGGTTTGCCTATACAGTTCAGGCTGGCCTTGAACACACTATGTAGCTCAGGCTGATCTCAACATGGCAGTTCTCTTGCCCCAGCTTTCCAAGTGCTAAGGTATGTGCCACCACTCCTGGATGTACTGCATGCTCTTGAATTAAAATACATTTTCATTTCTCTTGTGCATATACTTTAGAACAGTTAACAGATGAAGGAGTTAGACTCGACACACATAGGCATATATTCACATATACATATGTGTTCACATAAAGTCCAAGATTAAGATGTTTTTAATGTTACTGCGAATGACGTTTTTCAAGTTACACTTCTTAATACTTGGCTTGGTGTGCTGGGATTTTATGTCTAGTACTATACTTGCAAAAGAATTGTGGCTGGAGAATAGGACCAGTAAAACACTGGCCACCTGAAATGTGTGGAAGTATTCTATGACATATAATTTGATCAGTTTTGTTAAATATTCCATGAGAATGGAAATCTCATGGGGTTTGGGCGTTACCCTATGTGTCACTTTTGAGTAACCTGCACCATTCTCAGCAGCTGAGCACAGAGGCTTGAACTTCTGTGTATTTGGTCATGCCTGCTGTTGTTTGTCATCTTATTACAGCTCTACTAGATGATCTGAATTATGACACAGTTGTGGTTTCCTTAGCAACCAGTGACACTGAGCATCTCATGATTTACTGTTGGTGCATATTCTCGGGGAAAGGCCTGTTCAAATGCTAAGCTGCTTTAAACTGAACTGTCTTCCTGCCATTGTGTTGTAAGAGTTATTTGTATAGTTTTAAGTACAAATACTTTATCAGATATGATTTGTAAATATTTTCTCCCAGTAGTTTTTTTATTCGCAGTGGCTTTGAAGCAAAAATTTGTGATTTTCATGAACTTTATTTATATATATATTTTCTTATGTTATTTTTGTTTTTAGTGTCATGTATAAGATATCATTCCCTGGGGTAACCCACTACTATTATAGGCTACCAGACTAAATTGGATTACTCTGCTGAATTCACGCTCCTACAATATATGAATGGCAATGGAATACACATTTCTGACAAAAGCAAACAAAAAAGGGGATATAAATGGACCATCTGTAGTGGAAAAAATATATCTGTATATACAAAATAATGTAAATATACAGCTGCTTTCTGTTAGTTTAATGAAAAGAGGTTTTGAACTAATAGTGCTTAGACAAGATATCATGTCTGTATCTTATACTAGGAATAGCTACTACAAAGACAACAATATGCAATGTATTAATTATTGTAACTGTACTACTAACCTGTTTTGAAACTATCTCATTGCTACTTCATTCTCAATAAAATTATTTTTAAAAATTTATATATATATATATATATATATATATATATATATATATATATGATACCATTCCCAAAATCAGCCATATGGCCCTTATCCACCTGAGAGAAGAATGAACACGATTTTAATTGAGGCACCCACAGCTACTTTTCCCATAACATTTCTCTGTAGTCTTTCAAAGATGATCAATATCTTGGATTTATGTCTCATTCCCATGCATTTTTACTTTTACTTATTGCCACTTGCAGCCACCTGCTTCCCTGACCTCCTATAATACAAAAGCTATAACTCTAAGCTCCAGACACCCAGGGCATAAAACAGTCGCAACTGAAGATCTGACGGGTGTAAAACAGTCACGGCCACAGGCAAATTCATACAAGTCTCTGCATTGGTGACCTTTCCCAGATGAAAAGGAAAATACTTGCTGTGGACAACACTTTTGCCTTTACTATTTTTTCTTGCCATTTTTATAGCTCATAACAGAGACATGGCATTGGGTTGAGCATATTGTCCCTGCACGTGACAAGAATGAAGAATGAGATTTCTGTGTCCTTTGACAAGTGAGCACAGCCTGAGTATGCGTAGCTCTGGTAGGACACCGTAGTAGGCCAGGACAGCCATACAGAGCCCCTTCTCTCCTGAGCCACACACTGTGTTTCATCAAAGCAAGATTGTGAGGTTATAGGACATGGCACTATTCTACTTTCTCTTACAAGTGAGAAGATACTGATCATGTACAATAATACTCTTCACATCAATTGAAAATGATGACTTAATTTTACAAATAACGTATGACAAACATGTTTCTTAGGGTCAATGACATACTTTTAAAACTTCCATATTTAAACTACTGTTAAGTGGGAGATGGCTCAGTAGAATAAGCACTTCTCTGGCAAGCACAAAGGCTTGAACTAGGGTTCAATCCCTAGTTCTGTCAAAACAAACAAAAAAAACCTGTTAGTTGGTATTTCATATACTTGTAGCTGAATAGTTTCATAGCAGGGGCTGGGGAGATGGCTCAGTAGAATAAGCGTTTCCCTGACAAGCACAAGGGCCTGAGTTTAATGCCCCATTTCACCACAAAAAAAAAAAAAAAGACATAGTCAACATTATTCTTTAATAAAAAGAAAAATTTAGATTAATGTTTCTGAAAGCAGAGGAGGCGGATCTGTCTGCGGGTTGAGAGAGCAAAGAGTCCAGTGATGTGCAGACCTGTCACGCCAAGCCTGGAGCTGCCCACCTGCTGGCTGTGTACACTGTGCCTTCTCTTCCTCTCTGATTTCTGGTGCACACCTCTAGACTATGTGCAGGCAGAGTGCAGTGCACTAAATCCAGCTGGGGGTGGAAGACAGGGCAGTGGTGGCAAGCGACTAGGTCCTCCCTTGCCCTGGCCATCAACAACCACCCGTATGTCAGCAGCTGGCACTTTACTGGCCCTGATCTCCGACCAGGCGGGCCCACCAGAGTGGCGACAATTGCCTGGTAAACCTGTCACGGGTCTCCCATCCTGGCACCCATGGTGTGGCAGTGTCTCTGGCATCTGTCTGTCATGTCTGAGAGGTCCTCAGCAGCCCTTACTGCCCTCTCTACTTGTCTCACCTGTGGAACCACCAGTTCTTTACATTAAGGTTTCTCTGACCCTTAGAATATTTGAACAATTTTTAAATTTGTTTAGTTAAAAATAATTACTCTTAAAAAATTTGGCTTCTCAGTTTTCAGCTCATGTTGATGCACACTAAGTCAGAGATGGGAATTCTAGCAGGAGATATGATTGAGACTGGTGAGGAGGCTTGTATCCTGGCCAGTCCTGGTTGTTTAATATAAGAGACTCTGTGGAAAGGGACAATTGCTTCTGCTGGAGCACGTTAGTGGGATTGGACTTGGGACCTCAAGCTGGTCAGGCAGGTGCTTATGCCACAGAGCTAGACCCACAGCCCCAAGAAGAAAATTTCAAGTGTCTGTCTGCTGCCACTGGAAGCTCCGAGGCACTGGAATGTCTTTTCTCTGCATTCTCAGGAAAGGTGTGTCCTTTTCTCACTTAGGAGGATGTGGTATGACATGTTGGATTCTCTTCCAAACAGGACTCATTATAATTGCTAGCTTCTTCTCCATAACTGTATGTTTGGGGATAGCATAGGGTGTGTTCACACATCCTTTGGGCAAAGGTCGTCAGTCCAGATCAGCCTGGCAGAAGAGAGCCTCACAGAGGTGTGCTGGACTAGAAGGGGCATGTGGAGCCCTGATGAGAGTTCGTGGCTGCTCTGTTGTGGGGATGCAGATGTGTTTGGACCTTTAGTGTACTCTTAAGTTGAAGACATGGGAAAAGGGCGTGTGGAGCTGGGACTGCCAGAGCAGGTGGCAGGCATCTGTGGCTTTGTTTCATATCTATTGATTTTTTACAACGGCAGCTTCATTTACTTTCATGAGCAGCCTTATTCCCACACATACTTCTCCGAGCTTGGTTAGTATTAACACCACCTCTGCCTGAGGAATTGCTCTGGCTCAGGCTAACCAGTGTCACCATTCAGGGAGGGACACACCCCCTCATTAATCCCTGAGTGGGAACATCTGCCCCTTTGCAAGGGAAGCAATCATGGTTGTTGGTGCTGGATTTGGTGTAGCGGGTGTGAATGTGGCACTGTGAGCAGCCACTGTGTCACCAGGAGGCCTGAGCTGAGGATGGAGCCAGGGTGGGGCATGCACAGCGGACAGGCATGGGGGAGCCAGTGCTTGGGGAGCTGCTGAGTCCAGCTATGTGCAAGTCCAGAACAATCTAGACGTTTCAGTTGTGTGATCTGCTGGATTCTTTCCTCCAAGCTTATTTGCGATGTGTTTATGCCCCTCCCTTCTTTTCCCTCTTCTTCCTTTTATTAAAATAATCCTATAAGAAGATTCCATATATTTATATGATATTCTTTTGTGTCCTTTTTTTTTTCTGAAAGAATGCTAATGATTAAAGTATCAGCAAATTCACACATATCCTGGAGCTAAAAAGCACTTAATTTGGAAAAATAAAACTTAAAATATTATTTATGTATATAGACAGAAATTCTGTGTTAAATTACTGCAATCAGGTCTGGGACAATAGCACTTGGTTTCTAAAATTTAGCTATCCAAGTATGTTGCGTGTATCTACAAATCTACTAATAAGAAAAGTCATTCATCTGTGTCACTGACTCTAAGGTCAATACATATGCTTGCTTTTCATAGAATAGGGTTTCAGTTATGCTAACTACTACCAGGGAAACTGACCCAGGGCACTGCCTGTGCTTTGTGTGTTGTAGCAATTTAGGATGCATATTCAAAAGATGTTTCTCGGCTGAGAACAACTCATGAGAGTTCATTAAGAAATATCCAATAAAGCTTACAACTTAGTGTAATGGTCTTTTCTTCCCTAACAGGCAAATGTTTTCTCTGTAGAATTCTGTTCTCAAAAGAAAGCGAGCATTTCACACTCCTTCTCTTTGTTGATCCTCAGGGCTTGACCTGTAGCTGGCAGGAATCTCCATCTGCTCTTGCCCACAGCTCAGCCCTGGCAAGCTGACAGCAAAATGCTGCTATGATTTAACCACATGGATGCTTGATTCAAAGAAGGTGACAGCTTAAAATTTTTTAAATTTGGAATGATCAGTGATTTCTTTATCTTAAACGGGGTGCTATTGAATCTTTTCAGAAAAATTTTTACTCAACTTTGAAAAAATCAACTGCATAGTTCTCCAGTGAGAGAGGAATGTAGATATAGCTCAGCTCCTAACCATCATTTAAATAATGTTCTATGTATTTGGTACAGGGTTCCACTAAGCAGCTTGGACTTGTAGTGAGCCTCCTGTTTCAGCCTCCCCAGCACTGGGAGTACAGACAAGCACCTCCATGCCTGGAATCAGTGGCCAGCTCAGTGTGCCTCAGGTTCTAGGGCAGGCGCAGCATGTGGTGCCAGGGTTCGAATCTGGGTTCCTGAGGTTTCCAGGCAGGCTTTTAGTCCACTGAGCTGTCTTGCTGGTCCCTAACTATCTTTTTTGATGATGAAAATATTTGAAGAAACACAAAATGGGAATTTCAAGAAATTGGTTGGCAGTTTCAGCTGTTCTGCTGTGGCAGGGTGAGAGTGGTGTGGGGAATTCATCCTCAGCTTGCATGCCTTCCCCCATTTCCCTCAGGATCTCTTTCCATGGCTACTCATGGCCCATGGAGAGCTGGGAACTGCACATCTTTAGTTTTGTTTACAGATTATTTATTTTCACTGAGGTTGATTTCTTTACTGTCCTACCATATAGGTTCTTTGGGGCAAGGATAATGTAAAATTATTGTACTAGGCCTATTAATAGTGGTGAAAAAGGATGATTTCATACTTTTTTTTGAACAGAGAGCATAAGCCATTACAGCATATTTAGAGGGTGTCAGGAGAATTTGGAATGGTTTCTCTTGCACATAACAAGAGCCCTTCTTGCTGTGGTCCTCCTTGATTTTGAAGAGCTCTGTGTAAATGTGCTGAGTGGGGTCTTTACTGAGCCAACGCTAGCATGGCCTATTCTAACTGATCACCACACACAGGCCAGGCCAACACCCAGAAATTTAGTGACTTCTCCCCAGTATTTGGTAGGTACAGTATGAGTAAAATTTTAATACCAACTTTTTTTTGGTCTTTTTGAGACAGGGTCTCACTATGCAGTTCAGGCTGGCCTTAAGCTCACTTTGTTGCTCAGGCTAGTCTTGAACTCACAACAATCCTCCCGCCTCAGCCTCCCGAGTGCTGAGATTACAGGCATGCACCACCACGCCTGGCTTTAATATCAACTTTTTAAGTGACCTGAAGAATGTGGAAATCAAAAAAGCCAGTGCTTTGCTAGTAACAGAAGCTCCTTAAACAAAATTTGCCTTTGAGTGCTCATTACTATTAATAGGTCTCAGCACTTTCTGTGATGTACTATCATATTGTTCATGACACTGATTTGATACAAGAAAACCAGTTCTGAATTTTTAAACTAATTTTTACACATGGAATTACATACAATACAAAATACTGTTTTACAATTTTAGTATATGTGCTGCCGAAGCGAGCACTCAAAATACTGTTTTACAAATTGAAGTCTTTACATGAGTGGGTACAATTACAGTAATGCAGATAATGGTGCAATTACTTGAAGCAGAGTTATTTATCTTCATTGGGCTTAACACAGCCCAGGATGAATTATTTTCTTAAATTGCCTGCTAGCCTTTAAATTAAAAAAAGAAAGAAAAATTACTTTTAGCTCCTGTATAACATGTCAAGACGATACACAATGCCAAAATTAAGTAGTCTGGTATGGCCATAAATGGAAGATTGTATTCCAGTAGCGCAAACTGTAAGCCCTAAGGCTCAGGCCACACATGCCTATCAAATTGTCACTATCTCAGCCTTCACAAAAATGACATCATCTTTGGTAATAGGCTGCCAACAAACAGAAATTATAGATTACACAATTTTTCCAAAGAATCCTGTATTTTAATGAATAGCTGAATAAATAGACATTAATTATGAAATTCACATTAAGAGAGAAGAAAATCCAAACATTCTGATTGCTTTATCTCTTAAATCTGATAGCAACTACAAAACATACTGTTTATGTTAGGGTAAAAATAAGCTGCATTACAGGAGTGAAACTGGGACAGGTTGGAGATATATACAGCGACATGGAGGAGTCAGGAGATAAACTGTTCATATGTACATTATTTTTTCCTTTTTTGCATGAAGAAACTCTATTTTATAAAATGGGTAAACACACAGTAGACCACATGCAACAAGGATTAATACAATGTCACAGCAGAATAATCAAATAAGACACATGACCTATCGGTTTAATAAAGAATTTGGGAGCAGAAAAAAAAAAAGGAAAGGTATGAAACCTGGAATGCTTTCTTACTGAGGTTTCAGAATATAAATCTGTAACAAGGCTCTTACAGTTCTTGAAAATCCCACTAGACCACCTATGATTTAAGTGTAGAGCTAAAAATAAACCATCATATTATACAAAACTTTGTGTATTAGCATACAAAAGGTAACAATTTACTTTTTGTATAAAATATAACATTTTGATAGTATATTTATTTCACATATGTATAAATATAGCCCAAAGAATATGCTTTAAGTATTTCTACCAAAATATTCTTTACAAAAGTTTACAAAATGAGTGATTTATTTATATTTACAAATTGGGGACAAAAGACTCTGGGCCAGTGGCGTTGGCATCGTGTAAAGGAAGGAGGCTGCCTCAACACATGGTCAAGGGTGGGAGAGAGGGCTTTGTGGCACTTCCAGCGTGTTTTCTTGCTAAACGACTTGTTACAAACTTACTAAAAGGACTTTGGTTATATTACATTTGATGTTTGAATATGTATATGCCCAATTAAAAGGCTGAAGGTACCCCTTGCTTCCCCAGTGCAGGAAAATGTTAGTGACTGCTGCCACCACCCTCCATCTGCATGTTCCCCATGTAGCGGGGCAACTGTACATGAACACCAAGGATGCAGGACCGGATGCCCTTCTTTGCCACAGTGCACGGCCTTGTGAGGGCTGACGTCACTGTGACGTCAGAGCAAGGGCATAGCACATCAGAATGAGCAGACTGTGGCCGCTGGGCCACCATCTACGTAGCAGCTCATCCAGATCAGAATCACAGCCCAAGAAGGACTGACTTTTCACTCTCAATTATACTTTCCCTTAAACTCTATAAAATAGATTTGTGCCCACTCATGCCTGCCTCTCTTGTTTCTTCCCTTCAATCGAATCTCACACTTTTCTAATTGAAGTTTTGGTCTCCAAATTTCCTTTTCTTACAAACTAGTCTCTGCTCATCATAATACTCAGGGAGGACAAAGCTCAGCTTCTCTCACCCGGGCATAGGCCAGTGGCCAGCCACTGAAAAAGATAGTACCCTCAGGGATCTGCGGCCAAGCAAATTGCCTTTATAGCAAAGTCCAGGTTTTTTTTTTTTTTTTTTTTTTTGAAGTGAAATCTGATGCAGAGAAGTGCCCATCAGTCAGTCTTTCAGTCTGATCAGGTCTAGGTTGTGTCGAAAGCTTGCTTGGAAAAAGAGTTGGAAATTGGCTGTGGAAGCCAAGATCGAGCAACACTGGTCACAGCATCTGCTATAGATCAGAATGCATGGGAAAGCTGCAAAGATAGGCATGGAGTCCAGTGGGAAAATCTATAATCCCTATAGTGGGGGCACACTGGCTTTTGCCTCCCTGGGACACTGTTTAGTTACTTCAACAAACCTGTAATACTTTGATCTATTTTGTAAGCTTTAGGAAACTTAAATGAAAAGTAGTGGAAAAATTAAACCATATGTATCTATTAAAACAAATTAAGGATTTTTTTTTCTGCATAGAACTAGTATTACCTTATGAAATGGGGCTTACACAAGCTATAAGTTGTATTTTCTTTCAGAGAAAAAGAGTATGGGAAGCCTATTTTACACAACTAATTTTACACCAACATCACTGTTTGGATATGTCCTGGGCTTATAGAGGAAAAAGTGATCCAAATGCTTTACATTAGGGTCTGAGATTTTTAAACAAGAATTTGAACCAGAATAGTCACCACTGAACTACTTTCTGCATTCCACTCTTAAGCCTACGTATCTTCATGTAGTCTGCCTGGAGGCCATTGGCTTGGCCTTTACAGCATCCTGTGGAACACTGCCTTTCTGTTCCCGGGGTTCGTGAGCTGCCTTCCCTTTCTCCTTCAAGAGTTGCTCCCCAAGATCTCATCTAGGTTTATGTCTTTCATCCAGTCGTCATTGCCAGGCTCTGTTTTCAGTAAAGAATCGATGAAGTCAGCATCACTGTTGAGGGCAGGGCCCACCGTGTCCGTCTGTGGGCTCAGGAAGTCAAAGGCCAAGTCGCTGCCATGTTCGCCTCCTGTGAAACCCCGGGCACTTCGGTTGGCTGAAGGAAAGTTGTTGGGTGTCAGGGACGGTGGCTGGCTTGGGCCTGTCCTTGTCTGACTCACAGCAGTGCTTGACTGGTTCAGATTAGACACGATCTGTGTGCTTAGCTGGGGGTGTCTGAGACCCAAGCCCCTGAGCGCACCCATGGTCTGTCCGTTTAGTGTTTGGCTCATGGGTCTCATCTGCACTGCTGGTGTTAGCTGGCTTGGGGCGGCCACCCCTCTCTGGGAGAACTGCTGGCTACCTGCGGCCTGCTGCAGTGACTGGTTTGGGGTGTAGACCGTGGGGGTGGTGGGGAAGTGCACCCCTGTGGACTTCAGCGCTTCCTGCTGCTGCGCTGCCGCCTCTTGGGAGGCCCAGTTTGCTGCTGCAGTGTCAGATGTGATGGCTATGTTCACTGTTCTCTGGCCCTGCAGGCTCGCCATACCATGGCCTGAATTTGGTCTCAGCTGTGGAGAACTGCCAACAGACCCAGCTCCAAAAGCGGCCACACTGCTGCTGTTATTCGACCCCAAGGCAGGCGGCCGTGGTATCAGAGGGTTGTTTGGATTTGTTACCAGTTGATTCGGGTTCCGCTGTTGGGTCAGCTGACTCCTTCCGGTAGCGACACTGCCGTAGGTGCCAGGCTGGCTGCATGGCAGATTTCCGTACAGCCCTATGTTTTGCACAGCTGCGGACAGCCCAGGCATCCTGGTCCCATGGGAAGTGGACATCAGGCTGGAATTTGGAGTTAAGATGCTATGTGTTGAAACTGGGTTTGTCAGAGCCTGGCTAGAGTGCAAACTCACCGTGGATGAGCCACCTAGGAAAAAAAAGAGAGATGGTCACTCAGAATGGCAGCCTGGATCTCCTTGCGGTGTCCTACCCCAACTTGTCAGCTCAGGCTGCGTTCAGGTGCCAGAGCGAGAGAATAAGTAACACTAAGGAAATAAGGTGGGTACAGGGGATAGTGTCATACTATGTCCTGGGGACGGCAGCCTCATCAGAGAAGAAAAGCTAGGGCAAGGATGTCTTAGTCGGCTTCACTTTATTCCTCTTCTGGAGTCACTGAGGACAGCTGACAGTTAATCTTCTTTTTTTTTTTTTTGTCTTTTTGAGACAGGGTCTCACTATGCAGTTCAGGCTGGCCTTAAGCTCACTTTGTAGCTCAGGCTGGTCTCGAACTCACAACAATCCTCCTGCCTCCGCCTCCCGAGTGCTGGGATTACAGGCATGCGCCACCATGCCCGGCCAGTTAATCTTTCAGTTTGATTTACTGTGCTCCCAGGCTAACGAACACAGTTTTGACTCACAGTTCTAAGG